>BDUI01000294.1:138288-158398 GCA_002335545.1 Apodemus speciosus
CAAACTGCTTATAGAGCTTGACTTGATTTCATGGGTGGGAGAATAGCTGATGAGTCCCCATGCCTGAGCTTCTGCCTTTGGGTCTTTAGTCTTGAAATAGTCTAGCTCCTCTYGCTCACCTTCATTTAAAATGAGAGAACTCGAGGGTCCTTGTTGGGATAGGCCATACTGTWTGGGGAGCATGGCTCTGTCAATGAATGACCTGGCAATCACTGATAGGAGAAGCCAGAAGGTGTATAGGCTTTGGGCCTGGGATTGGGCTGTGTGGCCATGGTATGAAGAGGAACAGGGGTGGAGGTAAGTTGGTCCACTGGTCCAGAGGGCTCAGAACAGCAGTGCCCATAGCCATCCAAACAAGCTGGAAGCCTTGTGTCTACCTTCCCTGCCCATTTGTCGTCAGCAGTTACTGGCTGCTGACAAGGTGTTTTTCCTCATCTCTAGAAAGGCTGGTGTTAGGGGAGATCTAGATACCTTCCAGCTTGGGCATCTGTAGACAGGCTTACCTTTTCATAAGCTAGGTACTATGATGCCCACATATTGGACCAGTAGGGCAGGAGTGGCTGCTGGGCCCAAACATGTCCTACCCCCACCAGTTTGTGGGCTTTTTACAGTACCTGCTAAGCCAGACCTACTCACAGCAATCTTGTTCCTTAGACCTGCTGTCAGGTTGGTGCTGACTTCTGTGTGCTTGTCCCGAGTTCTGGAACTAACTTCACCTGGGCCCCAGGTCAAGACATTCGACTTCAAAGTGCTGCTTTTGTTTTCCTTTTAGGCGACAAAATTTGGATCTCAAGCAAGTCAAAAGGTAAAAAGGAGAAGCGTCTTCTCTCTTATTCTTGCTGAGTGGTGATGGTGCACTCCTTTAATCGCAGCACCAGGGAGGCAGAGGCAGGCAGATCTCCGAGTTCAACGCTAGCTTGGTCTGCAGAGCTAGTTCCAGGACAGCCAGGGCTACACAGAGATATCCTGTCTCAAAAAACCAAAAAGAAAGGAAGGAAAACAAACAAAAACAAAAAGCAGAACCCAGCAACTTTAGTCTTATATGCAGTGTCTGGAAGCACCCTGGGCTGGTGTTTGGGGTCTAAGGTCGTAGTCCTGAAGAAGGTCCTCTTCTGTCCTCATAGTGTGCTCACTTCAGGGCTTCCTCAGCCCTGTCTACCATAGCCACTGACAGACATGAAGCCATAGTACCACAGCTGCCTCATACGGGAAGAATTGTCTAGGCCATGGCTCTCAGCCTCAGGCTGTTCACCTGGACAGGTTTCACCATATCCTCACTTGGCAGCTTGGCTTGTGTGGCCAGCACTTACAGTCTCAGGCTTAGCAGTTTATTTTTATTCCAAGCTGAGTATAATAGTTGCCATGCTTAGAGAGAGCTTTGGTCTCCATGGTGAGGTGGGCAGGATTTTAGGTCCTTATGACCTGCAGTACTGTCTTCATGTACATTTCTGCCTCTCGGGGTCTCTACCAGCTTTGCACGCCTAGTAACCTACCTAGGAGAAGTCTTCCTGGCTTTGCCTCAGAGCTTCTAAGTTTGGATCATGGAGTCTGGACTGTGATGAGTCCAGGTGTGGGTCTGCTGCAGGTAAAAAAAAGTAGTCCAGGCCGGGTGTGGTAACACCGCTGCAATCCCAGTCAACCAGGCAGCTGAGGATCATTCAAGGACTGCACCATGAGACCCTTTTTATTAAAAGAAAAGAAAAAGAAAAGGCTATGGTGAGGGGTGTGTTCTCTGCCACTTCTTGGGCATTGCTAATGCGACTCCCAACACCTGCTCTTTCTCTGTAACTTCCTTCATGCCTACTGGGTCAAGTTTTGGGGTTACAAGCAGCAGTCAGAACCGGTAAAACCTTGTTTGTGCTGGTGCATGCTGCCTTATGTCTGTTGAGCATGTGCATTGCTCCTGGCTGTATCTCCCTTTCTGCTTGGGTCACCTGTGTGCTGCTCACACCTTGGCCTGCTGGTGCTTGAAGCTCATCTTCCCCAAGGTCCTCAGGCCATGTCTGTGCCCAGTGAGCTCTGGAGAAAAAGACTGCTTAATTTAGTTTTTGTTTCATGGCTTAATTATCCCAAACCAAATAGCGGCTGGAATTATACCCTGCTGAAAAGGAGCCTTCCTATGTTAATGAATTATCTTCCTTCAAGCCTTTTATTTGGTCTTGCCTTGAGGTGAAAAAGGTCCAGGCAAGTCACATTCCTGGGTTGGCTCAAAGCTTCTTGGCTCTTAACATGATGGACCCAGGAGAGGCTGTACCCCTTCTGCTGTTTCTCTTCCCCAACCTTTTCTCCGTCCCTCCACCCAGCCTCCTGTACACTTTTCTCCCATGTATGATTCAGTGCCTCCTTCAGGAGATGGAGGAAGAGTTGCCTGCAGTTAGATCCGTGTCCATTCTCCTGACTTGTGGATGAGCGCCAGAGCTGTGTCCAGAATTATGAAGGASGTCCCTTCATATCTTGTCTCTTTCATTCTGGTGTCACTTTGTGACATTTTTTTCCCACATGGATCCMCATCCCTCTGCCTCCCTTTCTGTTGGCAAAGCTTGTGCTGTCTTGTGTTTACTGACCAGCAACTAATGTTGCTATATGCGAAGCTCACACATCATCTCTTCCCACAGGCTTCGGAGTTGGGCCACAGCCTGAATGAGAATGTTCTCAAGCCTGCACAGGAGAAGGTATGGGTGGCACCAAAAATCAAGGTTGTCCCACTGAGGCTCTYTATTTATTTGGGAAATGGGTATGTTGGAGATCAGCAAAATCTTGCTTCTAATTTTCTCCAGCCCAGATGGCCTCGGGCTTCTTTTTCTTAGTCTTCCTAGTCAGTTCCCAAAGACATCCCAAGGGTGTTCTTCTCTTCCTTCTGTTCTACTTCAAAGACCAGGCCATAGGCAGTGGTGCTGATTATCTGCTGATTATTAGTCCTAGGAGGAGTCAGTAGTCTCTAACCTTCCTTGAAGCAGGAGTCTGGGTAGCAGTTAGCTTCTCCAGAGGGCACAGAGTCTTTTGGTTTGATGAGGTTTTATGGAGCTGAAGCCAGATAGGCTCCTGATAGAACTTTGGGAGCTTAATGTGACAGGTCTTTGTGTAGTCTGGATTTTTCAGTCTTCCTAACAAAGCCCTTTAAATTGCACAGGTGAAGGAGGGAAGGATTTTTGATGATGTGTCCAGTGGGGTCTCTCAGTTGGCATCCAAGGTAGGGCTACCCTGCTGACTGCAGCATACCCCAAGCCAGTCTCCATACTCCAGGCATGAAGCCCTACAGGGTCTTGGGCCAGCTGAGGCAGTGTGGCCACTGCCCTCTGGTTTCTGAGGGCTTAAGGAATATGGAAACAGCTTGCTTGTTGGGGACTTGTCAGCCACTAACCTGTGTTTCTTCTCTGTCTTGCTTCCATTGGCCTGTCCCTTGGTAAGTGCCATTGTCAGCTATTGCTGGTCCTGTGACCTCAGGGCCTGGTGGAATGGGGGTGGGGCCATCAGATTTCACAACACAATGCCAATAGAGGATGTCTCCTGGAAGAATTTCATTGCATTGTAGTAAAGACAGGCCTGTAGTGGCCTACAGCTCTGAACATGTCTGAAGTGTTGTGACATTGGGAAGGCCATACCTTTTACTGTCTATGTGGCATTGTCCCAGCCATCACAGAAACTTCTGTAGAGAAGGCAGAGAGAGATGCTCACAGCAAACTAAAACAGCTGACAGCTACTGTTCTTAAGCACTGCTGCTCTGTTACTGTGCRTAAGTGTGTGTGTATCTGTATGTGACACTCTCCAAGTTTTGTCTTAGCAGGTCAGCATCCACTTTTGTTGATGTTTTAGAGCCAGAGGTGCTATGTAGAGTAGGGCCCCAACTTGGTTTCATGTCTCCTTCCAGGTCCAGGGAGTTGGCAGTAAGGGATGGCGTGATGTCACTACTTTCTTTTCTGGGAAAGCCGAAGACACTTCAGACAGGTAGTCCATGTCTTCAACCCAGGCCCTGGGTCCCTTGGGCTCCCTGAGAGAGAGCTGGTGGCCTCGCCCAACACCCTCTGCCCAGTGTGGCATACACTAGAGGCACAGGACTGCCCTCTCACCCCCACCTCCAGGGCCCCTGGATCATAGGCAGAAGGCTGCATCTTTCCCAGCACCYTAGTAAACACCACCTTGCAGTTTGAGTGATGGATGGTAATGAGGTAGCCAGAGACAAATCCATTCCGGAAGCTCTGTGTCCTCAGCACCAGGTTGGAGCCTTACYAAGGCCAAGTCACTCTCTCAAAGAAAAAGGTCCTTCACCTGGTGGGGTACTCTGACTCCATAAGGGTGGCTAGGAAGCACTTGGAAAGGCAGCAGCCTCTTCCTAACCAGGAAGAGAGCATAGAGCTGTTATGGGCATTGGCTACACCTTGGTCAAATGTAGGCTGGACTTGTAAAGCAATGAATGGGTCTTGTTCTAGAGAGCCCCTGAGACTTGAGCAGATTGGGCAGCTTGAGGAACACAGATAGCACAAGTATCTTTTTGTGACAGCTATTGAGATTTTGTCCCTCTCTGCAATAGACCCTTAGAGGGCCACAGCTACCAGAACAGCAGTGGAGACAACTCTCAGAACAGCAACATAGACCAGAGCTTCTGGGAGACCTTCGGGAATGCTGAGCCCTCCAAGGCCAAGTCCCCAAGCAGTGACAGCTGGACCTGCGCAGATGCCTCAACAGGGAGGAGGAGCTCGGACAGCTGGGACGTTTGGGGCTCAGGTTCTGCATCCAACAACAAGAACAGCAATAGCGATGGCTGGGAGAGCTGGGAGGGAGCCAGTGGGGAGGGCAGAGCAAAGGCCACCAAGAAGGCAGCCCCATCCACAGCCGATGAGGGCTGGGACAACCAGAACTGGTAGGAGCCTTGCTGCACCCAGCCCAGCCCTGCTGGGAGACCGCTGTGTTTGCACTTTACCCTCCTTGTTCCTCCTTCATTTGACCTCAGTGTGAAGACAGTGGCTCAGGCAGGACTTGAGTTGGTGCTGCCTGCCTGGTGTTGGGTGGCTTCTCTTAGACCTCAGGGGATGTCATCCACCTGCCTCTTGAGTCCTCTGAGCAGCCTTCCTGGACTCTGGGTTCTTGGAACCCAGGCACTGTCTCTGCAGCCCTAGCACAGCCTGGGACTGTAGCCCTGTGCAATGTCAGCCAAACCAGACATCTGCTTTCGTTGAAATGTCTTTTTAAACTTGAAAGGTCTGCTAGTTCTTTCTTCTTGAAGAAAGTGCCTGGAGCCTTAAAGCTGGAAATGAAATGACAAAAGCAATACTGGAGCTCACACTGCCACCGACACCCTCACCTAAGTCCACAGCCTGTGGCCTGTGCTGTGAAACTCACTTTATGACTCTCTGCCTTTCCTGCGTCAGCCTGTCCAGCCCTCAGTTAAATGGGACAAACTCTCCACAGATGGCCACACAAAGCAGACTGGGCTCTGGCCCTCCTTGGACGTCTGATTTGAACTTGGCCAGCCCTGGACAGCTCAGAAATGAGGAAAGGAGAGTAAAGGGGCTGGGAACATTTTCCACGTATCCGCTGCTCCCATCTGGTACAAGGGAGCCTGAGCATGGAGGGTGGGCTGAGGGTCCAACTGCCACTGCCAGGGTCAGGCTTCTGAATGGGGACCCTCCATCCAGGCAGAGCACCTGTTAGTATTTGCCATGTATTGTGTCTGACAGCCCAGGCCTTCTCCCAGCCTGCTCAAGCTGCTCAGCACACTTGGTCATGTCTCCCTCAGCATGCAGCTGTCCTTCCAGACGACCCCATTTCCCACCTTGTGGACTTTGTGGAACACTGCAGTTGAGACCCATGTGCTATCAGTGGTTGGTGTGACAGCYGTTCCCTCCCAGGATTCCATGACTGCTGTGTGCTGTGGCTGGAGAAACCAGCTGGGGTCTCTGTCTCCTTAAACCCACTCCTGTCTGACCCTCAGTTTGACCAGCAGTGCATGACCTGAAGTTCTGTGGTTTGTGTGTCTGTCATGTTTGCGGTCCTGTTTCCTCTGTACCTAGCAATGGCAGGCTTTACTAGGAGCATGCCACACTACTCCCACCTGGGGTGCCCTGCACTGTCTACCTTCCTGAGCCACTCCAGCCTACGTGGGTCAGCCAAGCTCTGTCTCCCACCAAATGTCCTGGATGGAGTTAGTGCTTGTTTGACTGAAATTGATCTGGGTCTCTGGTCAGCTCTTGGGAGTGTGGGTTTTAGTGTCAAGGGATCCTGGGCAGCCAAGGATATCAGTCTCAAGTCAAGCTTCACTCCGTGCTTCCTGCCCCAAACAGCCAGACCAGAGGGCACTTTGGGTCGGCCCCACTCCATTGAAACCATTAAGACAATATTCCGAGTGTCTGCTCCCTCATCACATTTGCTCACTTGTATTGTCACTCCCATGTTAGTATGCCCTATTGTCAGGCTGTGGTCAGGAGGAAGGTGAGCAGGCTCCAGGGCACTCCCTTCTGGTTTAGTTTGTAGTGGTTATGGCAGGGATCTCAGAGCGTGGGGATGGGTATACACATGCCATTGCTAAGTACAGGGAAAGCAGGACCACTGGGCTGGTACAAGCACTGCCAGGRTATTTCTAGGCAGTAGGAGGTAGAAAGTACAGGGTGGTCTACCCAAGGATCTCAGCGCAGAGAAGGGTGCTGAGCTGTGCGTGAATGCACACAGGCATTTCAAGATTCCTGTGAACTATAGTCAGATGCGTGTACCCAGAGATTACCAGGACAACCTTTATCTGACCATGGAAGGATCTGTAGGGACTGTGACCCTAGATCCCATATCACAGGTTGGAGCCCGTGTGTAGTTGAAAACTGACGATGCACTGGATCCGTGGGAACCCTAGAGTGGCTGGTTCATGAGCCATGCCTTCAAGTGGGAGTAGGGGCCTTTTATCCCTGACCTGGTCTACTGGGCCACCTTGCTAAGAGTTACATGGTGAGACCATGGTGGTTTGGAGATGGATCAGGAGAGCTTCATTGAGAGCAGAGTTTTCCCAACCCGTGCAGGTTGGATCGGCTCAGGAAGGTGTGAGTAGTGTGGGAGTGGGCCTGTTCTTAGTTCTAGGGTGAACAGGAANGTTCCCTCCCAGGATTCCATGACTGCTGTGTGCTGTGGCTGGAGAAACCAGCTGGGGTCTCTGTCTCCTTAAACCCACTCCTGTCTGACCCTCAGTTTGACCAGCAGTGCATGACCTGAAGTTCTGTGGTTTGTGTGTCTGTCATGTTTGCGGTCCTGTTTCCTCTGTACCTAGCAATGGCAGGCTTTACTAGGAGCATGCCACACTACTCCCACCTGGGGTGCCCTGCACTGTCTACCTTCCTGAGCCACTCCAGCCTACGTGGGTCAGCCAAGCTCTGTCTCCCACCAAATGTCCTGGATGGAGTTAGTGCTTGTTTGACTGAAATTGATCTGGGTCTCTGGTCAGCTCTTGGGAGTGTGGGTTTTAGTGTCAAGGGATCCTGGGCAGCCAAGGATATCAGTCTCAAGTCAAGCTTCACTCCGTGCTTCCTGCCCCAAACAGCCAGACCAGAGGGCACTTTGGGTCGGCCCCACTCCATTGAAACCATTAAGACAATATTCCGAGTGTCTGCTCCCTCATCACATTTGCTCACTTGTATTGTCACTCCCATGTTAGTATGCCCTATTGTCAGGCTGTGGTCAGGAGGAAGGTGAGCAGGCTCCAGGGCACTCCCTTCTGGTTTAGTTTGTAGTGGTTATGGCAGGGATCTCAGAGCGTGGGGATGGGTATACACATGCCATTGCTAAGTACAGGGAAAGCAGGACCACTGGGCTGGTACAAGCACTGCCAGGRTATTTCTAGGCAGTAGGAGGTAGAAAGTACAGGGTGGTCTACCCAAGGATCTCAGCGCAGAGAAGGGTGCTGAGCTGTGCGTGAATGCACACAGGCATTTCAAGATTCCTGTGAACTATAGTCAGATGCGTGTACCCAGAGATTACCAGGACAACCTTTATCTGACCATGGAAGGATCTGTAGGGACTGTGACCCTAGATCCCATATCACAGGTTGGAGCCCGTGTGTAGTTGAAAACTGACGATGCACTGGATCCGTGGGAACCCTAGAGTGGCTGGTTCATGAGCCATGCCTTCAAGTGGGAGTAGGGGCCTTTTATCCCTGACCTGGTCTACTGGGCCACCTTGCTAAGAGTTACATGGTGAGACCATGGTGGTTTGGAGATGGATCAGGAGAGCTTCATTGAGAGCAGAGTTTTCCCAACCCGTGCAGGTTGGATCGGCTCAGGAAGGTGTGAGTAGTGTGGGAGTGGGCCTGTTCTTAGTTCTAGGGTGAACAGGAARGAAGGGAATAGAGGTCACGGACCCCATCCCCATCCCCTAGTGATTGGTAGTCTAAATAGTCCTTCCCCCAAATAGGCTGGTCAGAGGCTCCCAATGCCCAGCATCCAGGGCCAGGCACACTGCCTTTTTTATTCTCAAGAAGCCTCTGGGACCTCCTCTGTGAAACAGTCCCCCACTACCCCTGGTGGGATTCCCAGTACAGTGTGAAACGGGTCCTTTGTTCTGGGACCACCATCTCATTTTTGCAAACAAGCCCCAAGCAGCAGCAGATAGAAGGGAGGGGAAAAGACTTAAGGGCGGGCATAGTGGTGACATCAGGGAAGGGAACCTTTTCTAAGTTCCAGCCTTGTCACAGCAAGACCAAGAGGCATTGGAAAGTGAGGAACACTATCCTTGGAGCAGGAGGTTAGTGACTCATGTATGGCCCTGGGGCTGGGTGTGTGAGGGGGCTACCAGAGACTCCACTGGGGGGAGATTGGGAAAAGTACTAAGGCCCCACAAGCTGAGGGACCCAAATGCACCCTGGAGACCTGCGCATTTTTTCCAGGTCCTATGAGAGTTTCAGAATACACTTGGAACTAAGGATATACAAAACAGGATGGTGGATARMRGAGGGGAACTTCTGTACATTAGCTGTAACCACCCTGGCCATGAAGTAGGGAGGGGTCTGGCTTCAGAATGAGTCCAGAAGGCAGGGCCGGTTCTGTGGCACTTCGTAGGCAGATAGGGCAGTAGTCTATAGCACTGACACCTTAGTTTAAGTTTTCTGGATGGGAAAATTTAAGTAGGAATTTAAAATTGAGCAGTGGTCTTCAATTTTCCTAATGCCATGGCCCTTTAAAAAGTTCCTCATGTTATGATGACCCTCAATCATGAAGTTATTTTTGTTGCTACTTCATAACTATAATTTTGCTACTATTATGAATCATAATGTAATTATCTGTGTTTTCCAGTACTCTTTGGTAATCCCTGTGAAAAGGTCATTAGATGTCCCCACCCTGACACACAAGAAGTTACAACTCCTAGGTTAACTATTGTTCTAGGGTGTATCAGCCTGTAGCTTCCTACTGGTCTGGGCTCTGCTCACAGAGCTGGCTTCTCTGCAGAGGGTAACCTTGAGTATACAGGAAATTCAGGTGCTTTGTTTGGGGGTGGGGCGGGTATCTGGGATCCTCGGGCTCACAAGTTCCAGACTGGGTCATGCTTATGTTCCCTCCTCCAAAATGCCACCCTTAGGTGGTGGACCCCATGGCTTCTCTTTCAAGTGTTGTCTCCCAACTTCTGAGAGGACTCAAGGGTTCCCCAATACTTTTCATCCCTACTCTGCCTGCTTCTGTTCTAATCAGAATTTGGTCTCACATGTCCCTTCTGCTTGAGGGCAAGCCACCCAATGTGATGACCTTGATGGTATGAATCTATCTGAATTCAGACACCATGTGGGGCTGCTGGGATCTCAAGGTTTTGTTACTCTGGTGATCCCCACTGTGTCTATCGTGGCTGTGAACACCAGAGGGGCATGGGCAGTACTCCCCTGTTCAGGGAGAATAGGTTCCCTGCAGAAGGTATGTGGAGTACACCAGGAGGTTGTGCAGCTAGGGGTCCTTTGTTCAGTGGGCCCTGTCAGCATGGCTTCAGTCTTCTCAACATCTCCATAATAACAGGTAGACCTCTGGGCATCACACATGTCCATAGGGACATCCTGCTGCTCCGTGGGAATGGATGGAGAACTAGCTTTCTGGTCTGGGAGGGGGTGTCAGTTCCTCAAGTGGTGAAGGGCTTTGACCTCTCCTCCTACAGGCTGCGCAGTATGAGCCTCCAAGGCTCCTACCTCCGCTTCTGCCTCTGGATGTTCTTGGGCACCACGTTGGCACTGGGGCAGGGACAAGGTAAGGAGGCAATACCCCCACTGCCTGTAGGAGGAACTCTGCTACAAGCCTCCGACTTGCCATAACAGGCATTTCCCTGTAAATGCCAACCTGAGAGTCGTTGCAGCAGCAGGCAAGCTGGTAGAGCAGAGGAGAGAACCCTCATTCTCAGCTTTTGCCTTGACCTCGTGATCTTTCAGCCTTGCTTAGGGAGGCTTTTTTTTTTTTTTTTTTTTTTTTTTTTTTTTTTTTTTTTTTTTTGTCTGAGATATTTCAAGATTACTGGCATACTCCAAATTTGATCCTTTGCTTAGTTATTCTGTAAACTTTTCAGTCTGGTTTCATATACTACACACATGGCTTAATAGAGATCAGTACTCCTGCCTCCCTCCCTCCGAAGAAGAAAAAACCTTCCTACACTCTTAGAAGGGTGGTGCGTCTCTCTTTTCTGTACATGTCTTGGGATAAGAGTTTCCATCTGGTCCCTTCCTATTTGGCCATTCTAGGCTCCCCATGGGATAGTCTCTCAGTATTTCTGTGACTCCAAGGGATGTGCATAGGACTTGGGGAGGGTCTATATTGCAGACTCCTTCCTGTGGAGCTGCTGGCTCAGGTGGGTCCCTGGGAGGCATGTTTCTGTATCTCCATAGCCTTTCATACTCATGGCTACATCTAGCTCCCAGGAGCAATATGTATGTTCCTCATAACACCTGACTTGTTTGAATCTGTTTCTCATCCAAGTTAAAAACATATCTTCCTACCACTACTATCCATAGCACTGTCGGTGGTTCCAACTCAGGTTTGCCTGAGCCCAACAGACTTCATTTTCCAGTATGTCCTCTTATCCAAGGAGGTGCCTACCACATGGCAAACTCCCTCAGCTCCCTTTGTTCAGCTAGAGGAACCCCAAGGTGGGGCTTGTAGGCTGAGGTTTCAATTAGAAGGAAGGCTTTGCTGTATGAACAACTTAGAGTGATTCTGCAAGACCCACAAATACTGTTCCCAGCTCAGGTCTCAGCAKGACAGGCTACCCATGCATGGCTGGGGTGGGCTGGAGCCTCAGAGGCCAGCTTAGAGGTGCAGCTGAGGTTAGGGAGGAGAGCATGTGCCTGTACTGCCTCTGAGACTGGAGTTCTAAAAGCCCCTAACACACTGAGGGGGAAAAAAAACAGAAGGGTCTTTATGGGCAAAAGTGGGGACCCATGCTTACAGCTGGCCTGTCTGAACCCCCACCTCATCCTGGCACATTCCTGCCTTTCAATAGGTCACGATCAGAGCAGCCAAGCCCATCCGGAAAGAGTTCATTCTGAATGGGTCATTGTGTCTATYCCAAGTACCCTCAGTCTTTGCCTATCTCTCTGTGCCCCAGCACATGGTGAGGAGACTAGAAGAGGCCTCTGTCCCCATTTTCCAAAAATAGCTGTCTGTGGCACAGAGCCCGGAAGCTTCCTGGAAGGTCAGCACAGGCCCTATAGTCCCCCTCCTCCCCATTGACCATGGGTTCCCTCTCCTTCATGATAGGATTACCCTGTCTTTGTTTCTTTTCCTTTTGCTGTGGCAAAATGCTGACACAAGCAACTTATGGGGAAAATGGTTATTTTAGTTCATGGGTCAAGGTAGAATAATCGTGGCAGGGAAGCCAAGGTGCAACTGGTCACACTGAATCCACCATCCAGAAGCAAAAAGGAATGAATGCTAGGGCTCAACTCACTACCTCAGTTTCTTATAGCCCCTGCCAAGGGAGTAGCCCCATCTACAATTAAAATGTGACTCTCCACATTGTTGACGTCAGTTAACAAAAATCAAGATATCAGATTCTGATTTCCCAGGTGATTTTAGATTCTCTAAAGCTGACATTACTAGCCATCATACTGCCATTCCTAGTTTGAGAGCTGAAGCTTAGAATGCATCCTACCACACATGCCCACATGTAGGCACAGGTGTACAAAGACACACCATGTGCACATAAGCAGACAGCCATCACTATAGTTCCAGCTGAGGTCCTATATTCAATCTACCCACAAGGGATACATCAACCTAGCATGACTTTGGTGAGTGTGTGTGTGTGTGTGTACGCGCATGCGCGCGCGTGCACACACACACACACACAGCTGCACAGCTGCTTCTACTGTGATCCCCCTTTGCAGTGGTGGAATTAGACTCTCTCCTGAAGCTACCAGTATGAAGATCACAAGGATGTGGGATCTTCATGAGGCCACAGACTAAAGATACCTGGGTGGGGCTATATCCCCCCATGCCTCTTAGGGAAAGCCTCCTGGTTGAGGAGGTAGTCCCTTGGTCACTGGTAAGTCTGTCTTACACCCCAACTTGCAATCCTGTTGTTACAGTAAGTAGCCGTCTAAGGCTGGTAGTACTGCCCGAGGACCAACTGCAGATGAAGTGGAGAGAAACAGAGGGAAGTGGCCTTGGCTACTTGGTGCAGGTGACACCTATGGCAGGTATGGAGAGCTCATGTCTCCCTACTAGGTTTTCTCTCCTCTTTCCTCAGGACTGTAAGAAATCGGTCTGGGGTCTCAAGAAAATGACCACACAATCCAAAGTTTGTTRTTCTGGATTTTGGCAAAGCACCAAGTTTTACTCCTGTAGAATAGTGTGTGGCTAAGTTTAAGCAAGCAAGCAAGTGGGCACACGCAGTCAGAGGTCCCAATATGTTTCTGTTCCTAATTAAAGAAGTCTTGTACTGCATTCTGAATGATCAGAGCTAGGTCTTACATTCTTACCTATTGGCTAACTTAAAGCAACACAGTTGATGAGCCAAGTGCAACTTTTGAGAGCAGGATGTAACCTTGACCACAAACTTAGATCTTAGAAAAATGCTGAAGGTGTAGACAAGGACTCCCCACCCCTACCCCCATTCCATCTTTAAAGATGGAATCCTCCTTTGTCTCAACACATTGATATAAAAGACAGCACATATCATTTCCATCTTCTTCAGGACCAAGGCTTTCCACTTGAATAAAGTTGTGGGAATGAGTTCACACCATCCGTAGGATTCACTGAGCCTGCTCCAGTCAGCTGCTCCCCACACCATCCTTGGCAGAGCTATTTCTATCATTTCTGAGTTCCTTTCCTCAATCACATGGAGCATGTGGAGTTGGAGAGGCCTCTGTATTCTCCCTTACCCAGCAGGAATACACACAGAAGGTGCCAAGAATGGCCTGGATTCTGCGTGCAATGAACACGTGAGAAGGGAGAGTGCCCGAACCCTAGTTAGTCCTCCAATTACAGGGACAGGGCATGATGACAATCTGGGTGTGGCAAGGCTACACCTATATCCCAATACTTCAGAGGCTGAGACAAGAGGGTCCCCTGTTCAAGGCCAACCTGAGCTACATGAACACTGTATTTATTTTTTCTGTTGGTTAGAGGAAGATTAATAGCTTTAGCTCCACAAGTTAACAAACAAACAAACAAACAAAAGTAGGGTTTTGGATGTAGTATCTCAGAGGTAACATTTATCCAGCATATGTGAGCCTGGAATGAGTGAGCCCCAGTATTGAAAATGGAAAAAAAAAAAAAAGACCGAAGAAGTTAAGCATCCATACTAAGTTATATAGAATAGAAAAGCAAATTCAGGTAAACTAGAAGAAAATGATAGAAAAAATTATAAAAATAAAAAGAACATAACACAGTGAGCCAGGCGGTGGTGGTGCACGCCTGTAATCCCAGCACTCTGGGAGGCAGAGGCAGGCGGATTTCTGAGTTTGAGGCCAGCCTGGTTTACCGAGTGAGTTCCAGGACAGCCAGGGCTATACAGAGAAACCCTGTCTCAAAAAAACCAAATCMAAAAAAAAAAAAAAAACCAGTGAATTCATAAAGCTAAAAGTTATAAAATACTAATAGGAAGGCTTCTAGAGGGATATTGACCAGTGACATTCTGTCTTTTTTAAACATTGTCTTTTCTTTCTTCTTTTTAATTGAGATAGAGTCTCAATGCATAGCTCAGGCTAGACTTGAACTCAGTAATTCTCTTGCCTCAGTCCACTGCATGCCTGGATTTCAGGCCGGTGCCAGCACGCCCAGCTTGAGCCCATCTTCTGCTGCTATAAGAAATTATTTTAAACAGCAGAAGCTTGTTGGTCTGTGGCTCCCTGCCTGGCCACTGCCTACTGTTGRACTGGGTGCAGGTCTGGGGACAGCCTGCTGTACAGAAACAGTGTTCTGTTCCTACCAGATGGGAATCATTTTTATTCCCTATTGTTTGAGAACACAGGTTCTGTGAGTTCATCCATAAGTCTAGGTATTTCTCCTAGATCCATTACTAGGTCACTTCTTCTGACTCTACCCCACCCGCCCCCAGATAGAACAGGGTTCTTTAGAATCACGTGATTTTCGTTTTGTTCTGTTCTGAGACAGGGTTTCATTGTATATCCCTGGCCAGCCAGCCTGGAGGTTGCTTTGTTGACAAGACTAGCCTTGAACTCACAGAAATCTGCCTGCCTTTGCCAGTAGAGTGATAAAATGAAAGAACTGTACTGCCAGGCATGGCTATAACTTTTTTTTAATGCTGGAATCCATCCTATCTTAGATGACAGCATTCCAAAGAAGGAATGGTGGCCGTTCTCCCACAAGACAGGTTCTTTTGCAAACAAGAGACTTCTTTTGGCTGCCAGAGATTCTTCCCCTTTCCCATGTCTTGCTCTCCCATCTGACATTCATCCTGCTCCCTTCCATGACCTCAACAGGGATTGGTTTGGATGATTTCTTATACTATGTACATAATCCATGTGTAATGCACATATCCATATGCACAAACATTCATGTACATGTATATCCATACAGCACACATGCATAATGGACACATATGAAGGACACATAGCTCACATATACACACATGCATTTTTGTGTATGTGCATGCAAATCACACATGCAGTGCATATACATCTATCCACATGTACTTGTATACCTGAATACTACCTGAGGATACACACATGTAGCACACACGTTCATATACCCCATGTGTAATATGTATGCAAACATACACAATACACACATACAAACATCCAATCACACAGCCAGGTGGTGGTAGTGCACGCCTGTAATCCCAGCACTCTGGGAGGCAGAGACGGGCGGATTTTTGAGTTCGAGGCCAGCCTGGTCAACAGAGTGAGTTCCAGGATAGCCAGGGCTATACAGAGAAATCTGTCTCGAAAAAACCAAATCCAAAAAACCAAAAAAAAAAAAAAAAACCCAACCCAAAACATCCAATCATACCCACATGTACACATGCATACCCCACATAGTACATATGCAGTGGTACATGCACAGACATGTACAGTACATACACATTAACATGGATACGTGCCAACTCACATGTATACACTCACATGTATAGCAAATTGGTAGCCTCAACAACTCTCTACCCCCACCTAGGGGACTTGGAGCAGGAGCTGATACTGACCACCAAGACCCCCAAGGCCACTGTGGGTGGCCTGAGCCCTTCCAAGAGCTACACCTTGCAGATCTTCGAGCTCACTGACTCTGGGCCTGTCCTGCTGGCACGAAGGGAGTTTGTGAGTAAGTCCTCCTACACCCAGATGGGGTGGATGTGGTTGGAAGGCCTCTGGCTTGTGCCCTGAAGCACTTTGCCTGTGAAGTGGTTGGGACKTTTTTTCCTGTTCCTGACACTGCTGCTCATCTTCCAAGAGGCGGACAGCAAGTCTGTGGATTTGCCTCCAGGAATTGTACAAAGCCCTAAGCTCCAGGCCCCTGCTCCTACTTTGGGCTGGTGTTCTGGTCCTGACAGTCTCTCCTTTCTCTGCAGTTGAGGATCTGAAGAGCCAATCTTTGGGCAGAGGCAGCTGGAGGCTGGCAGGAGCCACCCTGGAGCCTACCTCCTTCCCTCAGAGGGACCCAAACTATGAGAAAACATCCGAGCCCAGCATTCCCTTCACCTCAATCAGGGACCTGCCCATTCTTGGTTTGTCAGACTAGAATGAGAGTAAATCCTGGGGGAGGGGAGAGCCCTGTGAAGCTTCCTGCGTTTTGTCATATGGCCAGAAGTTATTGTTTTTATTTGACCACATGCTCTAGCTTCAATTTAGGATTCTCTGTCATGTTCCTGGACTCACTCATCTCATGTACAGAGCCCAGGTAGTCTTTGCCCTAGAGCCCTAGCTTAGGTCTAAGAGGTGCATGGTAGCAGCTGTGATCCCTCTCCCTGCCTCCAGGAGTGGCCAGAAAGGATCAGAGGAAACTCAAGCAGGGCCTTGGAGCACAAGACTCTGCTCAGACAACCAAAGACCCGGAGAGGCAGAGCCACACTGCAGTCTCAGTGGGAAAGCAAGGAAAGCTAGGTAAGCTCTGTCCTGTGGGGTCAGATGGAGTTGGGCTGTGTTCATCTGTCTCCCATTATATCAGGACACTTCTTGCTCCAGTAGCACAGAGCTGTAGGAAGGCTTCTGTCCTCAGACTTGGGTATTACTCCCTCCTGTCCAGGCCTTGTGCTCTCTTCTGTTGCTATGGATAGGGTCTTCTGGTATACTGTTATCCCTCCATTGAGAGTCTTACAGGCAGGCCTAGGCCCCTTCTTTAGATTGAGGATCAGAAGCCACAGAGGAATCAGTTGGCGGTTTTCAGAAATCTCTTGAGGCCTGTCAGGTGCCATCTTTGTCAGGTTATCAGGGGGTCCCAGGTAGGAGCATTTTATCTATGTAGAACTCTAGGGAGATGGAAGGTCCTGAAGCCACAGAAGTCTCTGGTTGCCACTATTCCTGTCTGTTCTTCCTGCCAATTTGCCCAGGCTTGGACTGTTTGTGGTACTGACAGTGCCAGCCATATCAGGTGGCCACCTATAGGCAGCGGGACCTGGAAATATGGGTGCTGAAGCCTGCTCAGTCTAGGGACTAAACTGTTAGGTTCAGACATAGTGCTGCTAGAGGCTTTAGAAGGTAGAAGTGACCCCTGGACCTGAGGCTGTGATCAACCCTCTGTGAAGGGATTTGGAGAAGCTGAGACCCCAAACTAGGATGCATGAGAGTTTTCCTAAGCCTGATGAGACACAAAGTCCTCAGAAACCCTGGCCTTGCCCCAAGATCCCAGGGAAGGGTATTTTGAGGGCTGCAGTCAGTTCTCCAATACTTGAGGTATCCTGGGGAGGCCCTAGGCCCCACCTAGTACCCCACTCCTTATTACCTGCCTCAGATAATCCCCAGTTCCAGTGCACACCCCCAACACCTGCTGATATAATCTTTCTGGTGGACGGGTCCTGGAGCATCGGCCACAACCATTTCCAGCAGGTGAAAGACTTCATGGCCAGCATCATCACACATTTTGCAATAGGACCAGATAAAGTCCAAGTAGGTGGGTGCCATCTCTTTTGTCCTGCCCTTGGGGCGGGGGTAGAGGTGGGGTGGAGGGGTGGTGATTGGACTTCTTGAGTCCTCACCAACAGTAGGGCAGTAACTGCCCTCAGAAAAGGATAGTGACTGCTACAGCCTCTCAAGGTACATCAACTGCCAAGAGAGTTAAGAAACCTGGCTGATGGAAGCCCGCTTGGTCTGAGTCAGGTCCTGACTCATTTTATCTGTGTGTCAGGGCTGTTGTTATGGTCTGCGGGAATGGCTAGCTCCCAATTAGTGCCCCTGATGATATCTCTATGTGAGCCTTGGGCCCTGAAAATGTGTCATTTCCTGGGAGTGGGACTCCCAGAGGCTGTACCCAGAGCAGGCAGTTCTGTGGATCTGGTTTTCAAAACTGAGCCTTGACATTGAGGATGCAGTAGCACACAACACTTGCCTAGCATGCTTGCCTATCCCCACAGTGATGCAAAAGAGAAAGACCCCTCTCCCAAAAAACTCAACCCAGCAACCAAAGCTCACCCCTAGGTCTGACACAGTACAGTGGAGACCCCCAGACTGAGTGGGATCTGAACTCCTTCCACACCAAGGAGCAMGTGCTAGCAGCCATACACCACCTCCGCTACAAGGGAGGAAACACATTCACAGGTATGTCCCGGGCCTTGAGGTTTAGCTATTCTGAAGTCCACCCATTCCTGCTCCTTCTGCCCCTGAACATTTGTGTGATGGGTGGGTGCTGAGCCCACGTCACACTTTACAGGGCAAAATCGACCACCACCACCATTCATCGCAAACTTTGGCAAAAGTGTGGAGCTTTGGGCACCTTGTTGAGAGCAAGGGTCTGCCCTGATCATAGGCAGTTTCTTTCTCTGTTCTACTTGGCTGGACAGTCAGCCTTGCAGGTGGCTTCTTAGGCATGGCCTTGCTGGGCTGTGGGTACTCTTCACAGGAGGAGCTGTCCCTGATCCCAAGTGCCTTTAGCCTGGCAAGTCAGGACAGATGAAGCACGAACAGAGTCCTGGGATCAAGTGCCTGAATCAGCTGTGGTTGAGAGGGCACCTGAGGAGGAGGTCCGAGTGGCTGCCCATCTCTTTGTCCCTTGTTATTCCCAAGGCCTCGCCCTAACCCATGTGCTGGAGCAGAACCTGAAGCCAGCAGCAGGTGTCCGTCCAGAGGCAGCCAAAGTGTTGATTCTGGTGACAGATGGCAAGTCCCAGGATGATGTGAGCACAGCTGCCAGGATTCTTAAGGATCAGGACATTGATGTCTTTGTTGTGGGTGAGCCGGCACAGTGCCTGGGCCCTGGGTTGGAATGCTCRTGCCTRGGGTGGGCTCCGGGTCACAGACACTTCTGTACTCTGGCTTTACCATCTCTGCTAGAAACTTGGGTAGATGATAACTGCTGGCCTGCAACTTCCACACCCAGAGGGTGAGCCCTGCTCCATAGAGGTGCATGGCTACACCTTGCAGCAGCATCTGCAAAATTTGTTCCCTGCCTGCCTTGCTGTGACATTCCCCAACTCCCTACCACACYCCAACTCACACTGCAAGTAACCTTCAAAGTGGCCCCCTGCCTGGCAGCAGCCATTGTGCCTGACAGTTTTGCCCCCTTCCTCATTTGCTCCTTGAACAAGGACTAATCTGGGTGTTCTCTGGGATGTCAACCACATTGACTGCACTGTTTGGTGGGAAGGAAACTCCAAGTGTAAGGAGTTGTTCTAGGATCCCTTCTATCCCAGGAGCCCCTTCTCTTGTGGGTGGGTACCTGACACCAGCATCCACGTAGCCTGGCCTGCTTCCCAGAACTAAGCACACTGGCCTCCCCTGGCYCATTCCTATGTTCCGCTAAGACCCCGTGAAATCTTTGCACCCCCTCACCACCACGATGGGAACTCTGGTAGGTCCCTCCCCTGYGGTCTTGTCTGTAAATAGAACGAGAGTCTTGGAGTGGCGTGTTGGCATACACTTCCCTAAAGCAGGTGTGAAGAATGTCGATGAGGCTGAGCTGAAGCTCCTGGCATCCCAACCTCTGGACATCACTGTCCACAACGTGCTGGACTTCCCTCAGCTGGCCACTTTAGCTCCTCTGCTCAGCCATCTCATTTGCCAAAAAATTCAGGGCAGAGGCCCAGGTAAGGGCACAGCACCATGGTGACAGAGGGACAGGGAGATTGAAACTATACTGGGCCAAATGCCCATAAGGGAGTGTAGCCTAAACCAGAGGGATTCCTCCTTGGATATATAAGGGCTTGGGGTAGGGGGATTTTCCTGTCCTTCCCATACATGGCCACCAGAGGGAGTATGTGGATATGCTTGCTTGGTCCCTGATTGCCTTTCCTCACAGTCAAACCAGCAGCAGGTGCTCGGGTCCTAGACCCCCTCCCCATGCCCACCAGACTGATCCTGACCCACGCCACCTCGTCCAGTATCCACCTGTCTTGGACTCCAGCCTTATACCCACCCCTCAAGTATCTAATTGTATGGCAGCCTTCTAGGGGTGGTGCCCCCAAGGAGGTAAGAGGGGGTCCCCTGGTTCAGCCTCTGCTAAGACCATCCTTGGGAGTTGGGGCAGCTGGCAGGACTCAACCAGCATGGTTCAGGTGGGTTCTGCTGAGC
>BDUI01000294.1:193816-203936 GCA_002335545.1 Apodemus speciosus
ATGAATTATCTGTGTGGGATGGACCCCAGGGCCCTTTACCTAGATCTTAGATTACCAGGGAGACAGGGGACTCCCTGGGAGGTTGATGGCATTACAGGGTGGGTGTCAGTTGCAATTACCAAGAAGATGTCATGCCAGGCAACTTCTTGGGAGTAGGGGACACCAGGTCCATCAGTGGGTAGAAGGTATGTGAGAGAACATGGTGGCCCCACCTTCACAGGGGKTTCTGTGAGGGGCTCAGAAATAGAGGAAATATCTTGTGATATTATGGACACTTCCTCAGGCTTTGGGCTACAAAAGAGCCTCTAGTTGTCTTGTGGCTGGCTGTGGTGTAAGTTTTGTAAGGAATAYTGTAAATGGCCCATCAGCCATGAAGGTGGGTAGGCTCCAAGCAAACCAAACACTAGAAATTGGCCAGCTGTGGAAACCGCAGTCTCGAGTCTGATAGGCCCCTCAACATATCAAGACACCATAGCATACAGAAATCAAAGAAACAGTATTAACACAAAGAGACATGGCAACACATGCCCACAGAGATGAACACTCAGCAGCAYCTTGACTGACACCTGGAAATGAAGACAGGGCCACACRCTGATGGGGGAGACACCACGACTCGATTTATTCAGACAGAAACAACAACTAAGAACCAACAAGCACATAACAGCAGTGAGCCTATTGCACACAACATTGCAGATGAGCCTTGGCCACACAAGCGAAAGAAGCCAGACATTGCAGAGTCCAATATGGGATCCCAGATGTATGATGGATAGCTGAACTGGTCTCCAAGACTCACATCTGAGTTGATGCTGTCCAATGGGATGGGGTAGAATGGGAGGGCTGGGAGCTCTGGGGATATAATGTCTACATATCAGAGGAGCTGGGGCCACACAGTCTCTGTTCTTTAAAGCTCAAAGGTGCAAAAGCTTCAGATCAAGCATTCTGCCCTAATTGAACTTTATCAACACTGGAAACAGGCAGACAAAAGGCCAGCTGAGTGGGAATGGGGAAAACACAGTGCTTTATTTTTCTTTTCTGGCTTCTGGGTGTGTTCGTGGGGGACGAGATATCCTGTCAGGAACATCCCAGCCATTCAGTTTTCCTGACCCTGAAGAGAACAGCACAGCAGTTCTGTTCTATGTCATCATGGCCTTGCCCTGATCACTACTGTTGTCTGCATTTCTTGTGGTTGGAGTCACATATGCACCATGATGGTAGAACACACATCTGTCAGGTGTTACCAGCTGCCTTCATCACTGGGGCTTGTGTTCCCCTTGGCTCCCACATTCTGGCATGAATTTCTCCACCAGGGTTATCTTGCAGCATTCTGAGAGTTCCAGTATAGGGGCTAGTGACCTAGTCAGTCAGTGGAGGGCAGACCGAAACATGGCAGATGGGATCCTCGATGCCCTTAGGACTCTAGGGAAGACCTGGAACATCCAGGGTTCAGAGCCCAGGCCTCTGCATCCCCTTCCTGTACATAGGAATGGCCTGGTCTTCCAGTGTGGGGTTCCTCTCCCACCAGCACCCTGGATGCCCAGCAGCTCTGTTTTTAAAGGTGGATTTGCCTGCAGGTAGTCAGGTAAAGACAATGCTGGTGCTTTGGTATACCTCCTTCCTGACATCCTCATTCAGCTGGGATGGGCAAGTCATACCACGGAGGTGGCAGCTGTACCTTCTTGAGGCTTGCCATGTTCATTAAGTTCTTCTTTCATTTCTACAGTCCCGAGGACTATCCTAAAAGGGACCTCAGCTTCATGGCCTAAGACAATTTGCCTGGGGGTGCAGGGCCCAGCTCTGTGAAACCCACCTGGCTGGTGGGGACAGCAGAGAGGTGACTGGGACCATGGCACAGGGTAATTTCTTGGGTTCTGCCTTTCACCCAGTGACATCTCATAGAGGTTATCATAGCATCTTCTTTCTCCCATCCCACCACTGGGGATTCTCCAGGCTGACTGGTACCATCTTGGGAAGGGGAAGAGGAGCCCCTCAGGTCTTCCCTACAACCTAAGTGCAAGGCAGACCGAGTGAGACCACTGACCCTTGGTTGATGGCCCTCAGTGAGTCATGGGGGCTGTTTTGCTTAGAAGTCTCTTGGCATCTCACCCTATTCCACAACATGAAAGGGGTTTCCCATCACGCCTGCTGATTTAGAGAGACATGCTCAGGGGAACTGTGGCCTCACCACTGGACTGTGATGAGAAATCCTACTTTCAGTCTTCTAGGAACCAGAAACATACAGGGATATCAAGGAAGATCCCTGAGGGGAGGTATAGCTCAGACCCGGGACATGATTTGGCTCCATCACAACSCTGAGACTCCCAATGTCCTTGCCCTCCTGGAGTTTCTGGACCCTAGGAAATGCTCATGATAGAGCCCTCTGACCCTGAGATGGAAGCAGG
This sequence comes from Apodemus speciosus, assembly GCA_002335545.1. Lineage (NCBI taxonomy): Eukaryota > Metazoa > Chordata > Mammalia > Rodentia > Muridae > Apodemus > Apodemus speciosus. The sequence goes on from BDUI01000294.1 coordinate 196,216, forward strand.
AGTCTTGTGGTACTTCAGTCTTCCTGTGAGGGCATGCGCTCATTCTCCTGTGAGTGGGACCCATCCACATAGCTCACTGCTCTGTTTCTTACCAATTCATCCCAACCGAAACAACATAAAAACCTGCCTGGGCTCACACCTGACACCTTTGAGTCAGAGAGCAGCCTAGCCTGGAGGGTTGAGGGAACCACATCATAGGGGAGGGAGAGGGTGTGGCCAGGAGAGATACCGTGGGAGYCTCCTGGGTCTTATGGATCCCACAGCATGAGGGGCCTCTGGTTCCTGAAAGGGATGAATTTTTGTGGCCTCAAAGGGCAATTGAGATCAACACTGGATCATTCTCTGTGACACAGATGGGTGTGTGCTTTCTGTAATCCAGGGGGTGGCTGTCACTTGCTCTGGAGAAACTTTAATGGGGACTCAGCCTGCAACTGTATCAGCCCTCAACTAGCTCCAACCAGGCCTGTGGTCTGACTAGAACCAGGGCCAACTTCCAGCTCCCAAGAAGCAGCATCTCTCTCTCCTAGGTGTCTCACGGCTGGTTTGGAAGATGGGTGTGACTGACGAGTCGCATGGCCCTACAAAGACCTGGGAGCTGGGAGCCACCATGTCTTTAGATCATACCAGCCAGCCAGGGAGGCAGGAAGAGTCCCACAGTGCCCAGAAGGCAGACAATGATGAACATCCAGAGGAAGATCCGGTCAATGACCATGGCCACGTATTTCCAGTCCTCCTTCACCTGCAAGCACAGACGTGGGTCATTCTAGCTCTCAGATGCCATGGGCACATGAGCCTTCTGGAACCTGGCACTATGAGTCACAGTTTCTGTATTTCCCATCAGATACACATCTGCACACAGATGTGGTGAGACAGAGCATGGTCAGAGAATCTGCTGGGTCAGAGAGGCTGCTGCAGAGTAGAGGTACCATTATGGGGTGGACTGGGCATCTATAGAACCCATATCTAAGGCTGCATTGTGGGGTCTTTGAATTCAGACTTATTTGAGTGTTTTCCGGTAGTCCACACTGTCAAAGAAGACTTGGGGATCATGCAGTACAACTAGCTGTTCTTATCTGCTTGKCAGGCTTCCTAAACTCAAAATATAGCTTATTGGACCTACTTTGGACAGACCCAGGGCCCATGACTTCAGGATGAGGTTTGCCTTATGTTTTCCAAAGCTGGTAGCACCATGGAGGCYGAGTCTACCTTCTCACAGTGCAGATTTCRGAAGAGAATCCCAGAGAGTAGAGAAATGGCTCAGTAGTTAAGAGGACTGGCTGATCTTCAAGAGATCCTGGGTTCAATTCCCAGCTCCCACATGGAGGCTCACAACCATCCATAACTCCAGTTTCAGAGCTGACACACTCTTCTAGCTTTTTCTGGCAGTAGGCATGCATATGGTGCACAGACATACATATAGTTAAAACATCCATACACATAGCATAAAATTAAATTAAGAAAAAGTGGATCTCAGAGAGATGTCAGCCATGTGTCCTTATCCCAGAAGGTAAGAGCCAGAACATGCTGGGTAATGGATTGATCACTAAGGTCATTCCAAAAGCCAGGGCTAAGTACACAACTGCCCCCTGGTCTGGTTCTGACTATGCACACCCACTTCTTACATGGGCAGCAGAGCCAGCCTGAGCAGGCACTGTTGGGGAGGCAACGGTGCCAGGAGATGTTCCACAGAGGGAGGAGGGACAGAGACAGAGGGTGAACAGTGGCAACAAGCACACTAAAGAATGTTATATATGTCCACCATTTGTGACTACCCAGTCAATCCTCATTGGACTGCTATATAGCACATGGTGACAATGAAGTCCAAATGACTACTGGTTCCATCTATAGGTTCCTCTGGATCCCACAGTGTGGACTCTAGCTTCTGCCAGAGGCTGATGCAAGGCAGCCACTTCCTCATGCAGTTCTCAGAAGCAAAGACATGGGAGACTAATGCCTGGGTCTAACCAGGCCTGAGAATTGGCATTGTGTTAATGGCAGTTTCTGCACGTAGATCTGTCCTTGGACTCCAGACAGGGTGGCTGTCACACACTGTCTTGCTCCTTCCTCTTCACTGTCCTGGGAGCACATCATTTGTCTAGAAGGGCCTGTAATAACCCCGAAGCTTGATCAGAGCTGCACCAGGGACAGGGCATGAGGGGGTCCTGAGTCAGTCTGTGCATATATGTGAGCGGCAGGGAGTAAGATGTGGTAAGCAGAACTCAACCCAGCCGAGAAACACTTGGACAGGCTGCCCCACTTGCAAGGGCTTCTACCCTGAGCTTTCAAAGGGATCATAGGTATCCTGTTAGTTTAATCCAAAAGTAAGTAGCCATGTTCGCTTAGAAAACTTCAGGATGAATAGATCTCTGCTAAATAAAAAGCCCCTCAAGGGCTCCTCATGGCAAGTAGCTGTTTGGTGTTCCTCTCCCTCTCCCTGTACCTGGGACCAAGATTTCTAAGATGAAACACCACAGCCATGGACCAAAGCCCTGCTGTCCTGTCCCTATTAAGTCAGAGAGCTTCCCAGGGCCAGAACCAGGTCAGGCAGCTGCAGCAGGCCAGCAGAGATGGAAGAGGTCACAAGTCCCAGCCATAGGACTGGGCTGTAGATGCTCCAGTTTTAGAAGAATTTCAGTTAAATTTGTCATATGCATCCTCCNGAAGAGAATCCCAGAGAGTAGAGAAATGGCTCAGTAGTTAAGAGGACTGGCTGATCTTCAAGAGATCCTGGGTTCAATTCCCAGCTCCCACATGGAGGCTCACAACCATCCATAACTCCAGTTTCAGAGCTGACACACTCTTCTAGCTTTTTCTGGCAGTAGGCATGCATATGGTGCACAGACATACATATAGTTAAAACATCCATACACATAGCATAAAATTAAATTAAGAAAAAGTGGATCTCAGAGAGATGTCAGCCATGTGTCCTTATCCCAGAAGGTAAGAGCCAGAACATGCTGGGTAATGGATTGATCACTAAGGTCATTCCAAAAGCCAGGGCTAAGTACACAACTGCCCCCTGGTCTGGTTCTGACTATGCACACCCACTTCTTACATGGGCAGCAGAGCCAGCCTGAGCAGGCACTGTTGGGGAGGCAACGGTGCCAGGAGATGTTCCACAGAGGGAGGAGGGACAGAGACAGAGGGTGAACAGTGGCAACAAGCACACTAAAGAATGTTATATATGTCCACCATTTGTGACTACCCAGTCAATCCTCATTGGACTGCTATATAGCACATGGTGACAATGAAGTCCAAATGACTACTGGTTCCATCTATAGGTTCCTCTGGATCCCACAGTGTGGACTCTAGCTTCTGCCAGAGGCTGATGCAAGGCAGCCACTTCCTCATGCAGTTCTCAGAAGCAAAGACATGGGAGACTAATGCCTGGGTCTAACCAGGCCTGAGAATTGGCATTGTGTTAATGGCAGTTTCTGCACGTAGATCTGTCCTTGGACTCCAGACAGGGTGGCTGTCACACACTGTCTTGCTCCTTCCTCTTCACTGTCCTGGGAGCACATCATTTGTCTAGAAGGGCCTGTAATAACCCCGAAGCTTGATCAGAGCTGCACCAGGGACAGGGCATGAGGGGGTCCTGAGTCAGTCTGTGCATATATGTGAGCGGCAGGGAGTAAGATGTGGTAAGCAGAACTCAACCCAGCCGAGAAACACTTGGACAGGCTGCCCCACTTGCAAGGGCTTCTACCCTGAGCTTTCAAAGGGATCATAGGTATCCTGTTAGTTTAATCCAAAAGTAAGTAGCCATGTTCGCTTAGAAAACTTCAGGATGAATAGATCTCTGCTAAATAAAAAGCCCCTCAAGGGYTCCTCATGGCAAGTAGCTGTTTGGTGTTCCTCTCCCTCTCCCTGTACCTGGGACCAAGATTTCTAAGATGAAACACCACAGCCATGGACCAAAGCCCTGCTGTCCTGTCCCTATTAAGTCAGAGAGCTTCCCAGGGCCAGAACCAGGTCAGGCAGCTGCAGCAGGCCAGCAGAGATGGAAGAGGTCACAAGTCCCAGCCATAGGACTGGGCTGTAGATGCTCCAGTTTTAGAAGAATTTCAGTTAAATTTGTCATATGCATCCTCCYTCCGCGGCCTCACTCCAGTGCCTGGAGCTCTCCCTCCACCCCAGAGCTGCAGCAAGACATCCCCAGAACCAAAATGCCTCTGCAGACATRTCTCTGGGGTCCAGAATGTTCCAGAGACTCCAGAATGGCTTCACAAGTTCCAGGGTCTCAACAGGGTGACTCTGGGAGCTGAGACCCACTCCTGGGATGTGGGGCATTAGCTTCCTTTTCTTTCCAGGGCTTAGCAGCTCCCGGAGACAAGGTACTAGTGTCTGGGAGTGGACAACAGGCAAACCCCAGGCTGGGTAGGAAAGATGAGCAGAAGTCAGCAAAACCAAGGTCTGGGGGGTGGGGGAGGACAAATGAAAGGTCCAGGCAAGGTCAATGTAAAGAAGATATGCCACAGACATTTCAGCTGGCACAGCAGAGACAAAGGTAAACAAGGGCAGGACTTCTCCTGATACCTTCTTCACCTGATCTCTCTCTCAGGCTCTGGTTCTATACCCTAAACTGTGCCCCGTCACAGACAAACCCAGATTCGGCAAGCAGATTGCCTAGTACCAGGAGTTCTGCATCTCAGCATCATCTAACCCCACACCCCAGTTCTAGAGACCCTTATTGTGGCAGCCAGACAAATGTGAAAGAGAAGATGGTCAGACAGAGCTGGAATTGATGCCCAGCCTAGCTGTTCACCAGAGCCACGATCTGGGAAAAGTGCAGGAGCACTTGTCAGGAGATACAGAGGAACATGGACATTCTTTGTCAGGCCTCTGTAGAGTCAAAGCTTGAAACATGAAGAGCAAGTGCAGGTAGACTGGCTAAGCACCTGCATTCTGTCTCCAGGTTCCTGAGGGTCTCTCAGTGAAGCAGCATTATGTCCTCACCCCACAACCCTTCAAAAGGAATGATGGCAGGAGGGTGAGGGGCACAGATTCTGCCAGCTCCACTCTCTTTTCCTATGCCCTCTCAACCTTTCTAGGGTTCAAAGGACCATGCTTCACCAGGCAGAAGCCCAGGGGAAAGCTGTTCTTRGGGTTACAGGTCATCAGCAGAAGCAGCCCCACTGCATTTCAAGGAAGGCCAACATGGGACCTTGCCTGTCACCCAAGCATGGGTAGCCAGTTAACAGTCTGAACACTTCAAAGGAAGACCTTGTAGGTGTTAGAATCATAGTGCCAGAAACAGACCTGCTGCTTGGGAAACCTGGATGAAGGGACAGCATCTCAGTTTACTGTCCACAGCTAAATTGTGCTGTCTTAACTCCAGTGTGGCCTAGGAACCTATAAAGCATGCTAGGCAAGAGCTACACTATGTGTATCTTTTGTCTGAGGACTTGGTTTCTGGATCATGTGTGGGAAACATAAGACCTCTCATCCTATCTGGGCCAAGGACACTTCCCATGCACAACCTTTGGCAAGGACTTACCGAGAAGTCTGTGTCTTCTGCCTTGAGGTGGTCTGCAATGTACTGGACGCCTTCTACTGCCCGTGTCAGGGCTGGTGACAGGGGCAGGTGTTGGGGAGGTGCTTTGGTGCCTCCGGTTTTGAGCACAGTGACTGGGGACACAGGAGATGGTTCCTTGCATGTGCATTTGCATGGAGAGGTCTGGTCTGACACTGGAAGCTGGGATGGACGGGCCTTTAGGGAGGCTGGGGAGCCGGTGGGCTTGCTGTCAGCCAGGGAGGCAGCTCCATCTTGGGAAACACAATACTGGATACTCCGAGACCGGCAGCGGATGCCACCCTCTGCTGCTTCTTGGGAGCTGGGCACGTGCTGGACACTCAGGGACCTGGCTTTGATGAGCACTGGGGCCCCACTGCTATTGGGTGGGTGACAGGAGCCAGGTGATGGACAGGGACTAGCCTTCTCAACCTCCGATGTCTTCAAGTCAGGGACCTTATGGGAGGGTGACCTGCATGTAGGCTGGGTCTCGACCGCTGTGTCCATGGGGTTGCAGAAAGTTGGGGCAGATGACAGGCCTTGGTTGCAGATGTCACTCAAGATGCCGGGCTCACCCTCAGGCTCTGGCCAGAAACGAGGGGCATTGGCCATCTTGTGCATGGACTCGATAAGTCTCCGGCAGTTGTCTTTGACCACAGATGGGCGCTTCATGAAGAGGAGGCGGGGCACGATATCCAGGAAGACTCTGCGCACCCAGGCGGGCATGGTATGTGTGCGGGGTGAGCGGTGGTGTACATTGAGCACAAAGACCGTGATGACGATGGAGAGGGTGACAAAGATCATGGTGAAGAGCAGGTACTCGCCGATGAGCGGGATGACCAGCGAGGTAGACGGGATGATCTCGGTGATGAGCAGCAGGAACACGGTGAGAGAGAGTAGCACCGAGATGCACAGGGTGACCTTCTCGCCGCACTCCGAGGGCAGATAGAAGACCAGCACAGTGAGGCAGGAGATAAGCAGGCACGGGATGATGAGGTTGATGGTGTAGAACAGCGGCAGCCGGCGGATGATGAAGGCATAGGTGATGTCAGGATAGATCTCGGCACAGCATTCATACTTCCTGGTGTTGTAGGTGCCCACGGCATCCACGATGACCCACTCCCCACTTTCCCAGAAGTCCAGTTGGTCCACACGGCTATGCATACTCACCAAGTCAATCTTGGCCTTGTCGTAGGTCCAGGACCCAAACTTCATGGTACAGTTCTGCTGGTCAAAGGGGAAGAAGGTGACATCGATGCTGCAGGAGCTCTTATAGATGGCTGGGGGTGTCCACTGCACCCGCCCATCATAGAACAGGTGGGCTTTGGTCAGGTGGGTAACTGCAAAGTCCCCATCCGCACTGGCAAGAAATGAGAGAAAGAGAAATGAGGTCTGCCCCTCCATACACCACACCCGTGAACATTCATGCAAAGAAAGCCTCCCAGGCTGGCCAGCAGCTCCACTAGCCACACACAGAGCGCAGAACTGTGTGTAGTGGTCCATGTGGTCTGGGCCATCACTCACCTGTGTGCTTCAGTTTCTCACCCTTGAGTCAAGGTGACATGGTTCAGAGAAGACAAGGATGAATGGTGCCCGTGCTCAGTGACCAGAGTTAGTGTTACAGCTCTCATTCATTGCTATTGTRAGGGCGCAAGGTGGGCCCAAACCACTGGCTTCTCCTGAGCACCCATTGCCTGCATGAATTTGCATTGGTCTCTCTATTCAGAGGGGCCTGGGTCACCTCTGCTTATTGAGGCACCRTGGGAATTTTCCTTTGCCTTCCCCCAGTTTCCACCTGAGTGTCTYATGTACTGAAGGGAGGGGCTGTGCCTGTCCTTGTCAGTATAAGAGCTGACGACTCGCCCCTGTAGTACACTATGATTATCCCCAGAGGTCCCTGCAGGACCATAGCAAACTCACTGTGCATGGAGAGTATGTCYACAGTGGCGGGACAAGAGGGCCCAGAGGCCTGATCCAGGAGATTAGGTACCTGCTGGGCCCAGGAGCAGAGGGGTGAGACAAGCAAGATTTCTTCCCCATCCACCATTAAAAGGATCTCACATCAAGCAGCTGCTTATCAGGTCCTGATTAATGAATCATCTTGCTGGAGGCCAGTTGGCCTCTCTGCCCATCTTATCCATACAGAAGACCCCAGGTATGGAAATAGCAATGTGTAGGTGCCCACAGTGCCTCACAGGACAAATCCCCT
>BDUI01000294.1:231862-266886 GCA_002335545.1 Apodemus speciosus
GCAGTGATGTCTCTGCCACCCAAGCCAGCTGAAAGGACTGGACGTTTCGCATCCCTCAGTCTGATAGTGGTTTTGCTAAGCACACTGGTAGCTTTGTGTGGATACGCATGGCGGCCTCTGTCTGAGGTTTTCAAGCATCCAGGAGCTTCCTACTTGTCCAGGATGGGTCCCCTACCCCACCTCCACCTTGCCTGCTCTGCTCAGAAGACTCATTTATCTTTCAACAGACCCTCCAGACCCTCCGGGACCCATCCCCCACAGCAAGTAGCCCACGTGTTTCCATAGTAACCTGCACATGTTCCCAGACACATTTCTTCAGACAGTGAGCTCTTTGAAGGTAACACCATGACTTGAATTCTTCATGACAGTTCGGGGAGTGGGGGGAGGGTATCGTGACCTTGAACCAACAACATGGGCAGGCAGGTACCTCTGTCACATACACTCTTACCCTAATCACCATCTTTGTCATTCTGTTAAGCACACCCTAAAGCAAGATTAACACCATTTAACATGTAAATGGTCCCACAAATATATGTGTGTATACACACACACACACACACACACACACATACATACACAGAGAGAGAGAGCTCATTCAGATAAAAGGAACAAGGGTATAGGACACATGTGACAGTCAAGTCTGGTGTCTCAGTGGGAACCCAACTGGTAGGTAGCTTTAGCAGGGAATTCTCAGTCAAGTGGGGCTCCCTTAGCAGAACAGCTCAGACAATCCCCTTCGGGCACTAAGTAGCCCAGGTTGGGCTGGAACACCCGGTCCTCCCACCTCAGCCTGTCGGATGCAGAGATTATGGGTATTTCATTCCCTCTACCCCAAACCTGTTCACGGAGCTAGAGGTCCGGGAACACTCACTGCCTCCCCACTGGCCCGAGCCTGGGGAGGCTAGGGACAGGTAGGTAGAGGATCTATTTACTCTGGGTAGCAGTACCAACTTTCCCAGTGCTGCTGACCTCTCTGCACAGCTAGTTTACTCCCGGGTGGGTGTTCCCATCTTTATAGCAAGGCAACCAGGCTTTCTAGTATCTACTTTGTCGATATCTAGGGCATCCTGAGTTAGCACCGGGTGAGCAAATGTTGACAAAGGGTCAGCTGTCAGACTCGGGCTATTACAGGCCCAGCTGAGGCCTAGCCCCGTGGCTTAAATCATGTCATGCATCCTGAAAGCAGCAACAGGAAGAGGCTTCTTTGTGGGCATCTGGCTGTCCCTTCCTCCAGGGCAAGTGTATCAGTTCACATATACCAAACTACTCCACATTGCAATTTCTGGTAGTAAAACCATTATTTCTGATGCAAATTTCTCAGCTCAAATAAATCACTGGAGCTTACCCACTAGGGAATAAAGCGCGGGCCATCTGTGTTTCTGTGTCCTCGAGACTGCCTAAGGACTCTACTCATTTCTCACTTCTGTATCCACCCACCACTCCCATTCCAGCCCTGCCAGATGACACTTAGCAAAGAGTCATGTGTCACAGGCTCTGCCACACCTTCACCATGAGCACTCAAGTCTGGGGTTCTGATATGGAGGCAAGAAAGGGCTAGGACAAAGAGTTTCTCATAAGCCTGCTGCTCTCTGGACAGGGATGACCACTAGGCACAGACACAAACCACAGCTACTTCAGCTTTCAAGCATCTCACTCCCATCATGCAATGGGCCCTCATCCCTACCTACCACCTGTGCTTGGGGCCAGACCCAATGTACTGGCTAGTTTTGTGTGCCAACTTGACACAAGCTGGAGTTATCACAGAGAAAGGAGCCTCCCTTGTGGAAATGCCTCCATGAGATCCAATTGTAAAGCATTTTTTCTCAATTAGTGATCAAGGGGGGAGGGCCCAGCCCATTGTGGGTGGTGCCATCCATTGGCTGGTGGTCCTGGGGTCTGTAAGAAAGCACACTGAACAAGCCAGGGGAAGCAAGCCAGTAAGTAACATCCCTCCATGGCCTCTGCATCAGCTCCTGCTTCCTGACCTGCTTGAGTTCCAGTCCTGCCTTCCTTTGGTGATGAACAGCARTGTGGAAATGTAAGCTGAACAAACCCTTTCCTCTCCAACTTGCTGCTTGGTCATGATGTTTTGTGTAGAATAGAAACCCTGACTAAGACACCCAGGCATACTCTGTACCCTCACAATGATCTGTTCACAGCTATTGCTCATACAAGAGACTGGGTCTACTATAGTTTTCTGATGTGGGAGAAAGCGCCTGCTTGGTCTAGCTGTAGTCAAAAGGCCAGTCAGCAACCATGCCTGAGTTGGTTGTAAGGCCCTTCGTACATTTCCCACAACTTGTCCCCAGGGCTCTGCTCCTACATGGCAACAGGCCCAGGGGTGATTCAGATTGGAGTGGTGATGGGAGGGCCTTATGTAGAGGGAGTCAAAAGATGACCAGAGTGGCTACCTCATGGGAAGGAGCCCCAGGCATTCTGGGCCCAAGATGTCCCCAGGGCACCCTGCTAGACCTATAGACTCCTGTAGGCAACAACTGCCTGTCTTCAGGGCAGCTCTCTTCATTTCCCGAATGGGTGGCCCTGCTATACCTCACCCAAAGGGGCTGGTGACTGAGAGCTGGTGACCAGTTCAATGTAAGGATGTAATAAGTCCAAGCACTTTCCCCCGCCCTCTCCTGACAATCCTGTCAGCTCAGAGAAGGGGGGAACTTAGAAGCCTTCTTGTCCTGAATGACCCAGGTCATGCCTTCTACCAATGCCACACCCCTTACTCCTGTGCCAACTCCCAGGTTATAGTGACATTTCCAGTCATATTAAGGCCTGGGCAAAAGGTCCCTAACTGAATTCAGTGGTGCTTGCCTCCTCTGACCTGGCGGCTGCTTTGGAATTACAACCTTTCCCGAGGGGTAACTATGGTGGAAGCATCTGGGGAAACAGTTTCTCCAAGGGAACTAAGAGCTCCGAGACCCAGGATATCCTAGTAGATCCAGATACACTGTTTAATCTGGTCAATGTCAGCTTGAGAAGGCAACAGATTCATGTAGTGAAATGGATGCTAACACTGGCCTGTCCTCTACAAAGGTGCCCTGGCGGAAACCATGACCCAATCAGGCACAAGACTAACCATGCTTCAAGTACACCAGAGCCTAACAAGTAAGTGTGACTGCACTGCCACCTTCTGGCCATCTGTGGAAGTGCTGGGTAGTAGACCTGTAAATGGGTGAAGATGGTGCTGGGACCCAGTTGTTGGCTTGGTTATCAATTCTAACCTCACTATTCAACCTTGGCCACAGTTTTATCCTCTCATCTTTACCCTAGACGTACTAACACCTGGACAGTCCCTTTGATGGGAAGATAATATGCAGCAAGGATCCAAAAGAGACGTCCCTAGGAAGATTCCTATCTGTGTCTTCTTGCTCAGGGAACGTACTGGTCAAGCTGCCAGTGGACTTGGCAATTTCTTGGTTTCCAAAGTCTCCTCTGAAGACTCTTATATCCCATGCCAGTAAGACCCTAGGCTGCATCCTGCTGTCACTAGGTCTGGTCCCTCCCATAGGTAGGTCTCTTCCATCCTTGACTTAGTGTCTTCTTTCCCTTAGGGAAGAACCCAGCTGCCTCCTGGTGTGAGTCTTATAACAAAGACTCTTCTTCTCCAGACTCCTTCCCACACCAGATCTACTCAAAGCCTGCTGGTTACAGGAAGAACCCATGCTAGACTCTGCTAGGTTCTTCCTACCTTGACTGCACTCAGGTCCCATGTCACTGTCCTGTCAGCCATTGGCCCATCTGACCTGCTGAATTGTCCTCTCAGCTGAATTGTTAAGGCAGAAAATATTTTACCTGATTTTCTTCTTGCTGCCCGAAGGATATGACATTTCATTTCACATCCTAAATTGCCACACGGCCCCTTTAGGCTCAGCCTTGGAGAGTTTGGTTGGGGTGCCAATCACAAACYCAGGAGACTGTGTCTTGTGAAGCTCCCTCTTGGCCACTGGGGATCAATGCTCGTCCTGCATGGGGAGGTTATCATTAACAGTTCTGCTTCACGTCTTCTTACTGTTTTGTTTCCTAAGTCTCAATACATTTACTGCTTTCTTGCTTGTTTAATTTCAAAACTATTGCACGACGAGGCTTGTGACTGTCTCAAGAGTTACACACAAAATTAGAATGAGGAGGGTGTGTACATGTCTCCACCGACTACCAAGATGGTAGCAGTAATAAAGTCTCCTATGGCCACATACATCAACCTTTACCTTCTTCTACTGCTGGGACCATAGAGCTGGGTGCTTGGGATTCTGGAATACAGAAGAAACTCAGGGATTGAGGGTGAGAGTACCTTCTGTGCTGCCGCACATAAGACTCCATAATCTCTTAGTGGACTGGTCAGGGCCCGCCATCCCTGCAGAACACAGCTGTGGAGGCCAGTTCCCTGGGACAGCCAGGGTTCCCTGGGCCGCAGGGTATATACGCCTCCAAAGCTCTAGGAGACCCTGGCAAGTATAGAAAGGTGGATCCCTGACTCTGGAGAAACGGGTCAACTTATACCTGAGGAGCTTGCCCTTAGCAAGGGAGGGGACCACATGGATAGAGAAACCCCAGTGGCCTTCACCAATACCATGCAGGATCAACTATTGGCAAAGATAGGAGCCTGGCATCCATCACAGCAACCCTCAGCTCTCCAGAGAGGTAAACCAGTGTAAGAAAGGATCAGTGTAGAGAAATATGCAGCACATCATGACACATGGACATCACCATGTGTGAAGCAAGGCTGAGGCTGCTCTTCGCCTGCCCAGCCTCAGTGCAGGAAGGAGCAGCTTTGAGGCATGGAGGCCAAGCAGAAGAGAACAGTTCATCCAAGACACAGTAAGTGTACAAGATCCCCGATTCCTCCCAAGTTGCTTTCTGATGCCCCCAACCGGTTGAGCAGAACTGGGAACCTGCAGAAACAGATATGGCTGGTGAATGGAGGAGTGATGGCCAGAGCCTCAGAGATTTGTGAGTTCCTGGATCCCCCACAGAGATCTGCTCTGCAGTATTTGAAAAAAGGACCAAGCAGGGGTCAGGCTATACACAGGTCCACACACGGACTGAAGAAAAACCTTGTAACAGACACTAGGCAGAACACTCAGCAGCAGAAGACAGTTGGAACCAGAATAAACACTGATCTGTTGCTGATGAATGAGCCTTAAAGTCAAGATTCAAACCTCTAAATATTCCAAGTAACATAGCACCACCCAATAGCAAGTGTCAAAATCACAGTGATGAAAAAATATCCCTGCCAAAGGAATCACTGTGGATCAAATTCACAATGTGTGACATTAAGCCAGATTTCTAGGCATTCAGAGAAACAAAGTAAACGAACCAGAAAACAAACAATTGGAACTCACCAAAACTTGCATTCCTATTGGGTTTGGAAGACAAGAGTATTTATAAGTTGTTGTAGCTATATTTAACTTCTTGAATAAGTTAAATAGAGACAGAGAGAATATAGAAAGGATCCAGATGTTTCTTAGAGGATGCAGTAGACGGGTTGGCAAAAGAAGAGACTTACTAGTCTCTTGGACAGCAAAGAAGCAATGAATAGTGAAACATAAAAGAGAACATTAGAGAAATAAAAGAAGCACCAATGATCTATAAGACAATGTAAAGTGACCCAATAATTATACACTTATAATTATAGTAACCATTTAAAAAAAAACAGGAAAGAATACCTGAAAAAAATATGACCAACCAGACTAGAGAGTTGGCTCAGCGGTCACAAGCACTGGCTGCTCTTCCAGAGGAATTCAATCCCCAGCATCCCCATGCGAGCCTCATAACTGTCTCTAACTGCAGTCCCAGGGGTCCTGTTCCCTTTTCTGGCATCCATGAGCAGGGAACACACGTGGTGCACATACAGACATTAAAGGCAGCACCCAGGGGGCATGAAAGTTTAAAAATTCAAGAATTCAGCAATTTCTAGATTTTCAGTACTCTCAATTCAATACATTCCAGGCAAAAGGCACGTGTGTGACTCAGCCTACACAGATACATTACAACTCAACTTCTCACAGTCTACAGCATAGAGAAAAATCTAGCAGAAGTCAATGAAATTGTTCAAGAAAGCAGCCTGAGGTTGGGAAAGACAAGGTTTAAAAAAAATGAAGGATAGGGAGGGGGCTGGAGAGATGACTCAGTGGTTAAGAGCACTGGCTTCTCTTCCAAAGGTCCCGAGTTCAATTCCCAGCAACCACATGGTGGCTCACAAACATCTGTAATGGGATCTGATGCCCTCTTCTGATGTGTCCAAAGACAGCTATAGTATATTCATATACATAAAATAAATAAATAAATCTTTAAAAATGAAGAAGAAGAAGAAAGGAAGGAAGGAAGGAAGGAAGGAAGGAAGGAAGGAAGAAAGAAAGAAAGAAAGAAAGAAAGAAAGAAAGAAAGAAAGAAAGAAAGAAAGAAAGAAAGAAAGAACAAGAGATGTTTGAGCTGGAGTTCACTAGAAGAGCACTTGCTAGTGTTTGGTTCCTGCTACCCATACTGGGCAGCTCACAACCACATATAGCTCCAGTTCTAGAGGGACTCAATGCTTCTGTCTCTACTGACACTGTACTCACATGCACATGCTCATACACAAACACACACACACATACACATTATTAAAATAATAAGAATAAATGTTTAAAAAAAAGGATACCAGGAGAGATGACTCCACAGTTGCTCTTACAGAGGACTCAGGTTTGGTTCCTAGATCCTTCATGTCATCTTATAACCCTCTATAACTCCAGTTCCTGAGAATCCAATACCCTTTTATGTCCTTTGCAGATACTGCATATGTAGGACTATGAAAGGCAGCCTGTTTTCTGGTCAAGCTAGGTTTAAACCCCGAGACCCAGTAGATGACTGCAAGGGACAGAAGGCATTTGCCTGCCACACTACTAGATACTAGGCTCCTGACATGAGGCCTCAGCTCTCCACAATTCTGTGGCCATCAGTCATGTAGGGCAATACCCCAAGCTCCTCCACAGGTAGACATGACCACAGATCATGTAGCCTCAAGACAGATCTCCATTTTAATGAGGTGTGAAAAGGCCTGAAGGGCTTAGTCAATTAAGCTCTCCTTTCCAGACACTCCCTGCAAAAGGTATTTAACCTCAGGCCGGTCCTGAGAAAGTGGAGTACAGTTTCACTCATCACAACTCTTGGCCATAATAATAAATGCTTTAAAACCATGGACTGCCTCTTCTCATCAGGACCCGATGTGGTCTGCAGGTCTTCCTCTAAAGAGTCTAGTCTCCCACAGAAGGCCTCTTTACATTCTAAGCCACAGTTACCACCAAGCCAAGCTGCTGCAGCCCACCCCCTAGCCCCCAGCAAGACGAGGACACTCTCTCCTCCCCGAGGGTCCCAGCCGAACACACTCCTCCTCCCCTTTTCCCTTCAGCCCTGGGCTAGAGCTAACCCCTTGGGCCCCCACTTTGTTCTTAGCTCTTCCTGGACATCCAGTGGCATCTGCAGTGTCCAAGAGTGAGAACCTGTCGTCCTCAGCCTCCGTTCAGGCCGGGACCCCTGAGCCTGACTCCAGCAAGTTCCCCAAGGATCTCAGACTGCTTCTCCCCACCCCTGGAGTGGGATCCTGCGCCTGACACCCACCAGGGGCAGTGTGGGGTGCTTGAAGTCAAGACTTCCCATGTCCTGCCTTGCCCAATGGCCGAAGCCTGGGGCTGGATGTGGGCCACCACTTCTAACCCACATGCAAACACACGGCACACAGACATACATGCTATCAAAATGCCCTCACATGAAACATAAAAATTAAAAAGATTCAAAAAAGAATAGCACATTATTTATTTTTCTAATAATATTGTCATCTTGGAGAATGCACGCGTCTTTCCATTTGTCAAGCTTCAGTTTCTTCCAGCCGTGTTTTGTGCTATGCAAGTCCTACATGTCCTTGGTTAAATGTATTATTAGTATGCATTTTTTTGTGTTTGCTAAGCTGTCTGTCTGGCCCAACAGCCCTCACATTCTCCAACAATGCTTTGCTTGTGAGGTTCTGTCAATTTTTCCCTCTTTGCGGATCACCCTTTCTTGGACTGCTGTATGTTCTGCTTTTGTATTGTTTTGCTTAGATTTTCTGAAATACAGTCTCACTATATATCTCTGACTGTCCTGGAACTCACTAAGTAGACTAGGCTGACCTCATATCTGCCTGCCTCTGCCTCCCTGGAGACTGCAGGGATTAAAGGCCTGTGCCACCACCAGATCTAAGACTATCAGATTTTTAAACAGAAACAATGYAACAAGATGAGGAGACAACATATTTACATATAAAAGGGAAAAGGTCAACCTAGAATTTCATACCTAGAGAAAGCATCCTTCAAAAACGAAGGCAAGGCTGAGTTTTGTCCTTGAGAATTCTGAAACTATCGCTCTAACTTCCATAGGGAAACCAAAACCACACAGACGATCAACTTTTCTTGAGTTCAAGAGATGTCAGGATAACCTGCAGTAACTCCAGGCAAGTCAGGGCTAGGGGTGAATAATTATAAACCCAGTATACACTTCTAGGCTCAGTATGATCCTAAACTAGCAAACTGGCAATGTCTGAGTAAGGGCCAGTCTCACTGTTAAGCTGCTTGGGACTGAAGAATGTTGCAATTCACTACTAAGGCATGGACAGTTTTCCTGAGCTTGGCACAAAATGTAGGACTCCCTTTTCTTATTGAGACTTCCTCTTCTCTGCCTGATCTGGGGACCCAGACCCTTAATCGTCTACCTGAGGAAGGTCACATAGTCCTTGGAGAAATTACAGGTTCAACTTCCTGGAATACCTCTCTGTGCAAATGAGATATCTCCAGGGCCTTAAAGCCTCAGTCAGTGAAACTTCACCTTAAGAAGAGCCCCTTCCCCCTCTCCAAGGTTTATATATATAGCCCTAATTAACCCTGAACAAAGTGTATGCATGCAAGCTGTTTTGTTGAATACAGTCTAAGAGAACTGTGACACTAAAATCCTTAGAGAACACCTCCCCCAACCCCAGCTTCCCAGCTCTCTAAACCCCAACCCCCCATTTCCCCAACCCTTGTATAATCCCCCACACACACACTGCCAGACTGGGGTCCTGCTGACCCATCTGTTCTGTACTTTGATTCATTCTTTCCTGCCCAATGTACAGGAGTATCTGGACACCTCGAGGGAAGAAGCCGAAAAATGGAACCACAAAAGGTTTAGAGTATTGTACACTTTTTACAGCCACTGGGTGCTTATAGGACAGTTGAGGTCATTATGAGGAATCACGCCTTTAGGGCCAGGACACTGAGCAAGGACACAAACTCTGCCTGCCTCCATCTACCCTGCAGCAGGAGTCTCCTTCCACAGGGAACGTTGAAGAAGATACTGCCATGGGAGAACAGGAAGAGAAGAGGTTCTGAAGGAAAGGCAGAGAGTGCTTAGCCAACACACAGCTGAGGGCCCTCAAAGAAGTCAGCATTGGGAAAGGCGCCCACAGACCTCAAGTTCCTGCTTAAGACGGGGTTTACTAAACCCATGTACTAGTTACCATCCTGACTCTAACACGGGCTAGATTGAAATCACACCACGCGGAGACTCTCTCTAGTGAGGCAGGAGGAAAAGACACAAACTGAGGATAAGATAGTAAGACCACCTCTAATGTAAAGCTGTGTACCCTGAGTAAGAAGCAACCAACAACAATTGACCTGCTCCTCGTTGTCCTCAGGCCTTCACACCACCACCTGCAAAAAGGAAAGCCACTTGTGATCAAGTGCGAGGACACCTTCTCAGCATTTGCTGTCCTCCACAAAGGACCTTCTCCATCCAAGAGCATTAGTGAGCAGGAAGAACACTCCCCAAAAGCAAAGCAACAATCAAAAGCAGAGTGTTTGGGACATGACGGATGCTGGGACTGCCAACAGAGAGCCTAAAATAGCTGTATGTGATTGGGGGAGACAGTAGACAGCATACAAAATGCTAAGAGTTATTCCAGCAGAGATGGAGCCTGTAAGGAAGATCCAGATGGAAATGCAACAACTCGGACAAAAAAAAAAGTGATTTCAATGCTCAGCAGATTCACATGACTGAAGGAAGTCAGAAAAAAAACAAAGATAGGCCACACTAAATCAGAGTGTAGAGGCTCAAATGAAAACAAGCCTAGGGGAACAGTGGCCATATTGCTTTCAAAGTTAGCGATAGACTCCAAAACAACAGAGCCAAGAACATTGGGATAAACACCAAAAGAACTGTACCCGAGAACGTCCACCTCAAAATTCTGAAAATCCAGTCTCAGTGGAGAGCACTTGCTGCCAAGTCTGATGATCTGACTTCAATCTCCAGAACCCACATGCCAGAAAGAGGGGACCAACTCCTACAAGGTGTCTTCTGATCTCCATACAGGTACTATGACATCCATAAAGACATACACACATATACATGCACATACATATACACACATACATACACATACATGCACATACATATACACACATGCATACACACATACATACATATAGATGCCACACATATGTACATGTATGTGCTTACATATATACACATGAATACACAAGTACATGAATACACATATGAACACTGTAAACATAAGAACATACACACACATACCATACACATGTTCACATACACACATATATAGATACATATACACATTTAGATAATGCACATACAGACAACAGAGAATCAAAGGTRTGAAAAACCCCAAAATTAGAACAAGAACCCAGTGCAGTGATGCCTTTACTGAGAAACAACGCTGTCTGCCTAGAATTCAATGACCAGAAAAATTACCCTTTATTAAGAAGAAAATCTCTCTCAGGCAAACAAAAACAAGGACTTCATCACCTCAGATCTTCTCCCCTCTTCTGGGAAGAGGAAATAATGGTCATAGCGATAAGACCTTGGGTCCACACAAACAAACCAGAAATGATAGAAATCAGTGACTTTGAAATCAAACTTATTTTTTTCTTCTATTTGCTTTTAAAAGATACTCTCACTGCCCAAAGCAAAAACAGAAGTAACATATTTCGTGTTGTTAGCATAGAAATGAAATAAAAACCATGGAAAGACCCAAAGGAGGCAGAGGAGAAACTGAGGTGTCACGAAGAGCTTCAGGGAAGAACTTGGCAAACCTGGAAAGAGGGAACATCAGTTAAGGATTTGGCTATAGAGGACTGGCCTGTGGGCATTGTCTGTGGGAATGTTATCTCGGTTGCTAACTGATGTAGGAGGCCCTGCCCACTGTGGGCAAAGTCATTCCCAGCCTGAGCTGGTTTTTTGTTTGTTTGTTTGTTTATTTTTAAATGTAGCTAAGGGCTGGAGACATGGCTCAGCAGTTAAGAGCACTGTCTGCTCTTCCAGAGGGCCTGAGTTCAATTCCCAGCAACCACATGGTGGGTGGCTCATAACCATCTGTAGTGAGACCTGATGCCCTCTTCTGATATGTCTGAAGACATCAGCAGTGTGCTCATATACATGAAATAAATAAGTCTTTTTTAAAAATGTAATTGAGCCAGTCAGTGGTGGCGCACGCCTTTAATCCCAGCACTTGGGAGGCAGGGACAGGTGGATTTCTGAGTTCGAGGCCAGTCTGGTCTATAGAATGAGTTCCAGGACAGCCAGGGCTACACAGAGAAACCCAGTCTCGAAAAACAAAACAAAACAAACAAACAAACAAAGCAGTAACTGAAAGAAAAGAACCTTAAATATTACTATTCCAGACTTCATTATTATAAAGCTAAAATGAAAAAGCTCTGTCCAGCTAGGGAGACAATCAGTCAAGTGAAGGAGAAGGCCAAAGAATGGGGGTGGGGGAGATCTTTGACAAAAGGTTAATATCCAGAATATACAAAGAAATAAGAAAAATAAACAATGACCCAATCAAGAAAATCCATCACCAGGTGTTCCCAGCTGCTTGGGTTTTAGTTGGTTCCAGATGTCCTCAAGTTGACAACCAAGATTAGCCATCACAGTTTGTAACAAAAACACAAACAAAAACAAAAACAAAAAACAAAGAAAAAGGCTATCAGCTTGAGTGTGTGTATGTGTGGGGAGGGGATAGAATGGGAGAATTTGGAAGGAGAAAGGGAAAAATTGTATAATTCTGTTTCAATTTAAAAGGTATTTAAAATTTTAATTGAAATAAAAAGTAAGTTATCACCTTCATAAAGAAAAAGAAATGTCATTGAACATGGGCCAAGAAGCGGCGCTCCTCCATGGGTTCTGCTTCAGTTCCTACCTCCAAGTTCCTCCCCAGGCCTCCTTCCCTGAAAACCAAATAAACCTTTCTCTCCCCAATGGTTTCCAGTCAGTGCTTTCTCACAGCAACAGAGAGCAAACTAGAATATGAAGTTATTTTCTACCAGATGAGAGGAGAGAGAAATGAAGCCAAATGGAATAAAAGCAAACACAGCCAACAGAGTTGGTAGATCTGACTTCGCCAGATTCATTGTCACAGTGAATGAGAACAGAGATTGAAAAGCTTCACAGAACCGGAACAAGTAACTTGATACAGCTCTACTTGGAGAGATCCCATCACATGCCACCCAGTACCACTCCCAGCTTTCAGCAAGGCAAACTGGATCCTGGGCCATGAAACAGCCTACAGTCAGTTGAAAAAGCAGAACTCACATGAACTGTGGTCCCAGAACAATATATGCATACATACATATATATGCATTGTATAATATGCATATACATATGCATATACACATACATATGCACATACACATATCACATACATATATATGCATATACATCAATCCATACCCATAGATATCATATACACGCACACATACACATATACATTATATACACATACATATACATCACACATCATACATATCATATGCACATACACATACACATACACATATAAACATACACATACATGTACATCATATACATATGCATCATATGCACATACATATGCACATATACATATAAACATTACACATACATATAGCATATACACATATATGAATATACATCAATGCATATCCATATATATCATATACATACACATAATCACATACACATCATATACATCATATACATATACATCACACATTATATGCACATATACATATACATACAAACATGCACATACACATATATGTACATCATATACATGTGCATCATATGCATATACATATGCATATGCACATATACACACATATATATCATATGCATATACACATACACATAGAAGCACACACATATATATATACATATACACCAATTCATACCCACACATATATATCACATACATATACATCACACATCATACACACATACACATATATATCATATACATCACACATCATGCACACACATACACATATATCATATACATCACACATCATGCATATCACGTACACATACACATATGCATTCAATTAAGCTAGATGAACTAACTAGTGGCCCCACAAGAAGCCACAGAAGGAAAGCTTGAGGAACATGAGTAAATACTTAGAACTGAATCGACATGAACGTATAGAATGTGAGGGAGGCAGGTAATGTGGTRTTGAGAGGGAAAGGCACACATAGCATCCAAGGCCTGTGTATAACAGAGTATAGTTCAATATGCAAACTGAGCTCTCACTGAAAGAAATTGAAAGGAAAAGAAAATTAAACCTAAAAAGAAGAGGTAGAAGCAAAGATTAGAGCAGAAAGCAGTAAAATTTGCAATAGAAAAACAACTATCAATCAAATTAAACTCTCATGGGGACAGGTCTGGGCCCAGGACCCACAGTGGCTCACCCAATGCCCCTGCAAAGAGGGTGGGCTGGTAGGTACTGAATGTATTGCAGTACTGGGGAAGGGAAAAACAGAGACAGTCCTATCAGAAGGGAGCTGATGGGGGAGGGAAAATCTGTGGGAAAAGAGGTGAGCTCAGAGTTGGTGACCTTAACAGCACAGCGGGAGCTGTGGGATGGAAAGGGAGCTATGTCCTCTGGGGGCAATGTCTCCAAGTCCACCAGGCTCCTTTGGGGGATAGCAGTGGGCAGGTGTGAACTGTCCATCCTGCACAGCCACAAAGAACTGTCTGCCAGCAGCAGCAGCAGCAGCAGCAAAGAAGTTAGCAGGAATCCATTCCAACGCAAATGTAAGACCCACGTGTGAGAGAAAAATAGCAGCTCTGAATGTCAAGCCCAGCCCCAGATGCAGCTGTCTGGCTCTGAGTAGGATTGGGAGTGCAGTCTGCAGCTCCCTATGAGAGCCAGGCCTCTGTGGGCCGAGAGACTCCAGGGTGAGATAAGTGAGACCTTATATCTGACAACYCCACCAGGAGAGAGATGTCTACTTGCTCTGAGAGGAGCAGAAGGCCAGGGGCCTTCCATCTGGCAGGGCTGTAGCTGGTACTCAATACAACACTCAGCACAAGACTACACCTAAAGTGCAGGACAAGGTTCATCTGATCTAAGGCTGCTCAACAGATCCCCGCCTTCACCGTTAGGCCAGGGGGTAGATCACAAGGAAAAGGTGTATTGAATCAGACCCTCTAGGTAGAACCCGGTGGCCTTACAAGGGCTCTCAGGCCCATTCCTACCTGAGTTTGGTGCTCTGGGGACCCTGTTGGGGGTCCTGTGGTCTACTGGAATATAAAGAAGTATAAGAAGGTCAGAACAATGACCCATGAGGATAGTAGACAGGCCAGGCCCGATGACAAGAGTCCCAAGGCCATCAACTGGCCACACACTGGGCAGAGATGGCCAGGCAGCACCTAAAGCCAGTGTGGGCATTGCCAGGTGGTCATGCAGCAGATGCTCTATCGATGCCCCTGGCTACAATTGGCCTGGATAGCTCCTCTCTCTCACCCCAGCTCACAGGCTTGGCAGGCTCTGTCCAAGGTTCCTGTTTCCAACTTTGTGTATGTGGCGCTGGAAACGGAACCTAGGATGTTGCTTTTTAAATGGGGAAGGAAAAAAAACCCTTTCATTTCACCTTGGAATGGCAGATGCAACTATAACTGGGAAGGGATTGTTGAGGACTCAGAGGTGTCCAGAATCTACCTAGTGACAAGCCCCCAAACCCTGAACGCCAGGGCCTGAGCCCACTTAGAGGGGCAGGATCACCGGAAGAGGCCATTTGAGAGGAGACCACAAGAGCAAGAGCGCTATCTGAGAGGTTACCTGTGGGGCACATGCCTGAAGGGCAAGTCGTGTAGTGTTTGGAGAAGGCAGCTTGATTTGAGGTCAGTTTAGAGGAAAGAGGACATTGTAAATGAGGACAGCAAGAAGAGGTTGGATTTGGACTCCTCCCTAAGGGGAAGGTGGGAACCCAGCTAAGAGGAAGGGCAGCCAGACGATACCAGAAGAAAATGACCTAGGATTTGGTGTAGATGGTCAGCGCCAGCCTGTACCAACAAATCCTGGTTGGAGGGATGGCTGTGTGGAAAGTACACAGGGGCACTGTTGACCTTGGGGTGTCGAGGATTTGTTTCTGTAGAAGCCCATTCGGCATCTGCTTAGGCAGCTCTCTGAAAGCCCCTACCTCCCTTGTACAGGGTACGGGGTGCACATACCTGAGACAGCCACTTAAGGCAAAAGGGGGGCTTCCCTTTGGGGCCCCAGAATTGCAGGARTCCTGARAGCTGTTGTCCTGGACATTATTGTTCCACGCCCTGACTTCAGYTTCCCAGGCCCTGAATGAAGACGCTCGTGCTTCGGGTCCCGTTGCTATATGTGCTATATGTGTCATGTGTGCTGGTGTTATAGGAGGCCACAGAATCAGGGGTGGGTACAGGGCCAGCAGCTCTGGCTGAGGTTCATGCCGATAGGAGAGATATGTACAAGAGACTATGGGCCTTCAGGCACTTATGGAACACCAAGAGATAGTTTTAAAAGCAACAACAATAATAGCAACAACAACAGCAAAACCCACTTAGGCCCTAGGGGGCAAAACTCCAAACCCCATTTTTTACTTCCAGTACTCAGTGCCCTGGCCTGCTAGGATCTGCATACTAGGCCAGGAACAGTTTTCTTTCCAGAGGTTGGACCACAAGGAAGTCAAGCCAGCTGACTCTGGAGGAAGAATCCATGGAAGACAGACCCAGTTGAGTCTTGTGGAGTTTAGGGTCTGTGGAGAATATCAGTGCTGGTACCYACCCCAGGGAGGGCACATCAGGCAGGTAAGTGGAAGCCCTCTGGGACAGGCTAAGAGTGTGAGCACCGGAGTGTGTATGACTCCGGACAATGAGAGAGAACAGACAGCAGACCCGACCGTGTGATCCCCTCAGTTCATCTGTCCTCTCACTTCTGGCTTGGATCTGCTAAAGAGGCTGGAGCCAGATCCTGAGGGTGGCAAGAGAATGCCAGAGAGACAGGCTACGTAACTCCCCAAAGTGAGATCCCCATGGTAGGTGTGGCATCAGCCCTCTGGGGTAAATTTGCCTTCTTTGAGCTTTGGCTCTGAGTACTGGACATTCATTGGTTCAGACCCACGTTGATTTCAAGAATCTAGATTTAAGTCCCACCATCCAGGATCTGTCATGCTGATTCAAGACTTTCTGTAGTCTACTACAATTACATAGCTGGCGACTCYCATGCCCGTCTCTGGCTCCTGCGCCCCTACTGACTGGTGTGGCTACCCAAGCCTTGTCAGCCTGGCTGTGAAAGGCAGGAGTGGGCAGATATGCTCACCCTGACCTAAGAGGCAGGTTCCAGGAGTCTGGATTTGTCAGTTCAGAGAACTTGAGGATCATATGTGATTGGTAGTAGGAGTCATCTCCTGGTGAGCACTGCCACCTGGTGGCCTTTCTGGGCATTGCCTCAACTCCAAAATTCAAAGTCATCCCGGACATTTATCCCAGAGAGATACCCACAACTGGTCTGTCCCATAGTAGCCCTAGGGAGTCATTCCCCGGTCATCTCTAGACAGGTGACTCCTAATGTACCTTAAACCATTCTGGTTTGTGCTTCCTTCCCTGCACATGGACAGATATACACATCACATCCCTTCTGGTCGGCAGCACACCCTGGGTCCTTCAAACCCCACTCAGCCCCTGTGAATGTGCCCTCTCACGAGGGACCCTTCTTTCTAAGGTGATAGGCAAGTACCTAGGGATATCAGTGAATTTTGGGATCATAGTGTATTTTGCATAGATGTTTGCTTTGTGTACAAAGGTTCACAAACACCCTGTATGTTACTTCAGACCTGTGGGAAGTTGGTGTGCCCACTGAGAGCCCATCTGAAGCAATTGTTCACTTAACTCTAGATGAGATTCCCTCTGCTAAATCAATAAAACTTGACCATAGACAGGAGACATGAGGGAGATGAGGTGTCAGGAGAAAAAAATCACTGGCATCAAAATAGACTTGGTGGATGTATATGTGTTGAAGGACAGGAAATGCCCTATGCAGGGACAGTGCAAAGATGCAGTGATTTCTCCTCCAAAAACAGATTCCTAGGGTTTGGATGTCCCTCTTTGCCTGCACCCTGTTYATAAATGTCCTAGCTCACTGCTTCCCATTCCTTGGTGTCTCCTGACCATGGATTCCTTATATAACACAGTCCCAGCCTCAGTCTACGTGATGGCTATTCCTGGTTGTCGACTTGACTACATCTGGAATGAACTACAATACAGAAATGGAAGGCACACTAGTGATCCAGATCTTGAGGCTGGAAGACAGGTTTATGACCTGGATCTTGACGTGGAGATCTTGAGGCACAGTGGCCATGAAAACCTTAGGCACAGGCAAGGAAGTACACACCTTTAATTCCAGGAAACTGAGGCAAGCAGATCTCTGAGTTCAAGGTCAGTCTGGGACAAAGCAAGTTTTAGATTCTGGTGTGGTCATAGACACCTTTAATCTGGGCCACCCCTTCTGCTGGAGGTCACACATAAGGACATTGGAAGAAGGAAGATTCACTCTTCTTCCATCGCTTGCACTTACTTGCTGGTACTTCTGCTGGAAATTACTTCTACAGAAGACCATCTGAAGCAACTAGCCTCATGGAACTTTCCATTCACAGCTGCCCATTGTTGGGTTAGTTGGACTACAGACTGTAAGTCATAACAGTAAATTCCCTTAATACATATAGAGGCATTCCATAAGTTCTCTGACTCTAGAGAACCCTGACTAAGACAGTCTAGGTATCTGCTTCTTATTCCTTACCACCGACAAGCCACTAAACCTTAAATGGTCTTTAGCTATCTAAGATACCCATAAGATTCCAGGGTGTGACTGCCTGGTGAGGGTGAGCAGAGGGGATACTTCCAGAATATCCATAGCATGGCCATCCTAGAAGGAACTTGGCAGAATGCACTTGCCTGCTACCCTACACAGATAGGTATAGCACAGAAAGCCTGGGCAGGGTACCATGGGCAGAACAGATTGCATAGAGCCTGGGACAGGTGTAGCTATACCCTGAGGAAACCACCCTTTATGCTCTGCTCTGTCTGTGGTCACTGGCTGACCGGCCAATGTCTAACCCAACCATGTGACTCTCATGTATGGGTCAGGTGTACCTAAAGGGGACACACGTTTGAGGTCCCCAGTCACCTTTACCCATTCTCTTAATAATGGCCTTCTTCTTCTAACCAGGTATTCCRTACCTAGTAGGAAGATTCCATTCTCCATTCTTCTGGATGCAATGAAAATATACTGGCCTTATTAAGTAAGTCATATTAAGTAAGGCAGGTAGTGCCCCAAAGGAGAAAGTCAAGCAAAGAAAAGGAACTAGACAGCAGATCCCCATATACTGGGGTGGGCTTCTCTGTGAACAAGTCTCATGGTTATTCAGGGCTTCTCTGTCCATCACCAACAACTCCTAACTTCTAGTCTAATCCCATGAAGACCTCTAGACTCAGAGGAATGAGGCCGGTATCACTAAGAGCAAAGTAATTGTGGCCAGAAAGAGGAGCACGGGACACTGGTTCTGCCCAGAAAGATGGAAGCCAAATGAGTGGGGCCGCTTAACTGTTTCCAAACTTAGACTGATTATAATGGCTCAGAAACAGAGGGCTGAACTGGCACCTACCCATTAAGCCACACAATGTGTGCCATGAACACATGGCTCCCATAGATTCTCAGAGGTGTCCTGAGCACCTCCTGAATACTATGTTGCAAAGCAGAAGTAGGAAGTCTTGTCTAGATGTGCCAAAAGCTCTGGGCATCCACAGCTGCTGCCTGGAGGAGCTACCAAGTCAAGTCCAGCTGCTCTTCCTGCTCAGCTGCCCCCAGAGGCCTAGAGAGAGCCTGTGGGGTGACAATTTCAGATGTCAGGAGAACAAAACCCCAAACTTAAAGGACAGAACCCACCATAACCTGGCTCTACCAACCTTCAGGCAGTGAACAGATTGGGTGAGCACACACCTACCCTGCACCTTCCCTTGCTGAGGTTCAGGATAGCCAGAGGATAGGCAACCAGGGGTCTATGCAGAAGCCAGAGGAGGGGTGAGGTGTAAAAGGAGAAGACCAAGTAGGCACTCAAGAACTAAGTAGCCAGGATGACATCAGAGCCCTGGCTGTGTGCAAGCAGCAAGTCAACCTTGGCCAAATAGATCCCTGCTGGCCCAGGAAGTCATTCTGAAAACCAGCTCACCGTTGAAGTAGATGGGGGTGGGTTGTCCCAAACCAGAAGCCCTTGTTGTCCCAGGATCCTACTGTCCAGACAATTAAGCTCACTGAGGGTGGGGGCTTGTGCTGAGTCAGACTGGCTCCAGAGCAGATGTCTGGTGCTTCCGAGCCTCAAGCTTGTGGCTATTTGAAGGTGTCCTGGTAGAATGATAAGGGTAACACCTGTGTCCTTCCCTTTGGGTACCAGACTATTGAAACAATGAACCCCTGGAATTGGAATTTTCTTCAGGATAATGGAAGAAGGAAAAGCCTGAAGCCTGGTACCAGGCAGAGGAGGAAATTGATTTCACATATCTTCCTAACGACTTGACAAACTGTCTTGCAGGAGACACTGGAGCGGACAGAATGATGGGCTGGACCACACTTTGACAAAACTGTTTGGTTACACTTACCTCTTACCCCTATTTAAACCTAGGCCTAATGGCAAGACATTGAAAGCAGATTTGGTAGATGGTGTGAATAGATTTCTGTATCTTCCCTCTGTGACCACACTGAATAAATCTTTGTCTGCTTTTATTCCTTCCTGATTGATTAGCCTATTGATGATGGGTAGTTGAGCCTAAGTTATTAAGACTAAAAGGACCCAACCTTTGACTTTAACAACTCTGGTAATAGCTCCAGGAAATACAGAGCCTGGGACTTGAGAGTCCCCAAGTCAAAGTGCTGGGTAGTTGTACCTCCCCAGCTTTTATACCAGCTCCCGGGAGACACATGCAAAAAAAGAGGCCAGTCATTCCAGGTTGAATCACTGTGTTTTACTAAGTGCCCAGGTCCACTGGGCATCTGAATTTAGCCCTGCGGCAGCAAAACATTCCAGAACCATCTGCATGCATCCCTGCTGCAGGATTCTGCTCCAAAGTTCCCTGCGAGCACACATTGGCCCGCCCACACAGCACAAATATCATCCTGTTCGTGTTGAGTAAGTTAGCATCTCAGCTAGTCCGTTAGAAAACTAGAGTTCATTCCCTGGGCGTCTATCCCTAGAAGACAGCGTCGTGTGCAGATGGCGGCACGCTGGCCCAAAGGAGGAGGCCAGTCGCTGTGGCCCAAGGGCACGTACAAAATGGTTAGGGTGCACATCAGTATGAAGGCATTATGAAATATTCTTTGGAGCATGAACAAAAGTGCAAAGACAGCCAAAGGCAACAGCGCAGATGGGGAAGCTGCGGTCGCAGCTGCGGCCAGGGGACAGAACTGCAATGGGCAGGTGTGGACTGGAAGCGCAGGGTGCGCTGCACTGTATATGGAGCCATCCCAGGCAGGTAGATGACGTCAAGGGGGTCACAGCTTTAAGCCCCTCCATGTGGGACTACTAGTGACAGCTCATCATGCCAGAACTCCTCTCCAGTCGCAGGACCTGGAGGTGGAGTCCAGTGTCTGTATCAGGCAGAGGCAGGGGTGACCTTGGTGAATTTCCCTCAACGTACATTAAGGCAACAACTCTGTAAAAGCCGGTCCCGGTTGGATGTGCGATACTAGTGATGTGCACTACTGCCTGAGAGTCCCAGAAGCACAGCCTAGGGACTATCTCTTCTCTGACAGAGCATTAGACACCAGGGGAACTTCAGGATGGGTCGTGGGACAGACCCAGCATCCGTTGTCAGCCAGGGAACCAAGGCCAGCATCAAAGACAGAGCTCTGAACAAATGTAAAAACCCGGGCACCTCTGGATGTTTGGTGGGCCTCCTTCCTAGGATGTAACCCTTTTCTCTACCCCATTTCCTGGTGCCCCGCCCCCCAGGCATACTGCCAGAACTACCTCACAGACAAGCAAAATTCAACAAACCGTGGCCCAAATTTCCAGGGACACTGGGCCCCTAGTCCCCAGGGCATGTGAATATTCCTCAGAAGGAAGAGCCACCTGGGTCCCCTCTAGAAATCTTCATTGCCATCTTAATACCTCCTCTGAGGAGCTCAGCTGGGGCACAGTAGGAGCCTAGGACAACCAGACAGATGTGCCTGCAGACTTTTCCTGGACTTCTTTCCCCAAACCCTACATTCTATGCCCTGGGAGGTCTCAGGGGAGAAGACTGACCTCTCTGCTCCAGGGCAGCAGATGCCGCACCAGTGTTTGATTCCAGCCATGTGAGCCTGAACTTCAGGGGTACCCTGTATAGAATATCTACTCTTAACTCCAACCTACCCTGTTGGGATACAAGATGTGCCAGACACCTCTGAGCCCCCACACAGTGGGCCCCACTGTTCAAACAACATTTTTCATGTTTATTTCAAGAGGGTGTGGCCTCGGGGAAAGGCCTAAATGTTGTCCTGCAGATGTTGGGGTGTGAGCTGTGAGCAAGTGCATTAGCCTCTACTCTGTGCACGGCTTGCAGCTGAAAGACACAAGCTGCAGTGTGTCAGAACAGCATCCCTGTCCCAGATTCTTACCTCTGGGGGAAAGTCTGAAGACATCTCTGGGCTCAACTCTCTACAAAAAGCAAGGGCGTTCATCACAGTGCCCCTGATATAGGATAAACCCAGTAGGGGAGGCAGAAGGCGGGGTGGCCCCCTCTTCCACGTTATCTGGAGCCACCAGCTTAAGGGGAGAAAGAACCTTAAACCAGCAAATTAAAGGTGGAAGGTGGTCCTGGATGTATATCTCCTATGTCTAGGATCTGAAGATGACTACAGGTCAGAGAGTCTCCAAGGAGCCCATGTAGTGTTTCTAGTGACTCTCCAGATTCTAAATGGGGCTTTCCAGTCAGGCTCCTAAACATGAAAGCATATCAAGAGCTAGCTTACGACCTCAAATGGACACTCGATCTGCCAAGACCACAGGTAAGACAACAGATGGGCCCTCACCCCAGGTATATTGCCCTGTTAGACAAGAGTGCACTTTCCAGAGGCCACAATCAAAAGGGACAGAAAGTTAAACTAGGAAACGCCCATCACAGCCTAGCACAATGAGACAGGCACGTGTATAGGAGGGCACTTGGAAATGGCCAATACCAAGATTAACCCAAGGCAAAGACTGATCTAGACCTCAGGAGGAACTAGAAACTACCCTCACCCTGTCCTAGCCACACCCTCTCAGCACCTGCAGCCAGCCACCTTTTAGTCCAGGGAGAGGGCAGTGTGGAAACTCAATGGTCTCTAGGTGGACTCTCTACCACTGTTGCTCAGAAGTCCTAGATAAGAAGGACTTCTACACTAGCCAGTGTTCAACATTTTAGAACATTTACCATTAATTCTGCCCCACAGGCAGCTTCCATCAGGAAGACACAAGAGAAAAAGAGAGAGAGAGAGTGTGTGTGTGTGTGTGTGTGTGTGGAGAGAGAGACACACAGAGAGACAGATAGAGAAAAGCCTACATGTGCATGTGTGTACATTTTACTCATACATTTTCATATATGTAAATATTCAGGCATAAAAGTAGGTACCTGCTGTATGTGCAAATGTGGAATAGGATGTAGCATATAAGCCTGTATGTTCATATATGTGTTCATGTGTGTGTGCATATGTACCTATTATGTGTGGTCTGACAAACCGTGTTTGAGCTTGCATGTGCAAGTGTTTAACAAGAAACACACGTTTGAAAGTACACCTGTTTCATGTATACTTGTGTCCCGTGTGTGTATACTTGTGTGTGCATATGAAAATGTGGTAAGTTTTGGTGTGCACTTATGCGAATACACATGTGTGTCATGCTGGTGGGCATGTGAGGGAATGTGTTGGGACAAATGTTTTCTGAGGAAAATTTTGCCATGAGGCAGCTGCTGGCCTTCAGCCATACTTGGTCACATGTGCATCCAAGAACACAGATGTCTTGTAGGAGCCTTCGGCCTCCATCCTGTTCTGCTTCTCTGCGGGAGGGGATGCCAAGGCAGTGGACATTTGTGTTGTTTAAGCCTGGAACTGGGTCCCTAAGGAAGGGCTTGGTCATCTCTCACATCAGGGCTTCTGTGACACTGCTTGAGATACACTCTCTTCCTCTGTGTAGCCAACACTGCAGACTTGATCAGTGTTCATTTGCAGAGAAGGCCATGCCTCCTCCACTTGTTCTTGTTGTAACCCAAATAAGGACCTCTGATAAATTCTGGGAAAGGGGTGTCTGTCCACCCTCTTCATCCCACAAAACCCCAGCTCAGGGTACACCAGGCTCTGGTATCCATGGCAGCTCTGGGGACAGGACTTGGGGCCACCTATGGGGCAAGACATGCTATATGGAGCATGCACGACAGGTGCAAACCTCTCTCCCACATCCCCTGAAGCTGAGATAGCTACAGTCTGCCCAGGTTTAGAGAAGGAGTGCTGCGGCTGTTGGTTTGTCTAGGCAGATGTGTTTGTCCCTCTGCTCTAGACTCTTCCTGTCTTGACACAGAGAGGGAGGAGCGCAGACGCAGGCTCAACTCACCAAGAGAAGGCTCATGAAGGTATAGCTATTCTTCCTGTATATATAGCCTGCCATCCCATATAGGAGACGTTTCTCTCATACCAAGAAATTCTTGACTGTAGCACTGCCTTAGAGAGCCAGTGTGCACATATTGGAACAAACATAGACAGGCTCCCGACTAGGATCCTAGCAGAGGCACCCTGAGGTGAGATCCTAGTAGCCCTGACATGGAGGACATGGAGGTTACAGCAGACAACAGACATAGCTCTCTCTCCAAGTACCCAGGTCTCTGATAGAGACTTGACTGAAGCTCTCCTGGGGATGGGGTACCTCCTGCTGAGCATAGCGGGGGGGGGGCCCAAGCTGCCTCTACCCCTGCCAGAACACACTTTTCAAAAGAGTGGAAGAAGTAGACAGAGCTCTGTCCAGGCACAAGCTCTACAGTGCTTGCCCTCTGTGACCAGAAAAGTCGAAGGCAAGGGAGTCTGGGGGCCCCACCCCAAAATGTTATCACTCAAGACCAGGTTCCTCTGGGCCAAATATTATGAGGCCACAACAGAAGGCTCTGTTCTACTTTGTCTCCCTCTAAAGCTGACTGCTAGATGATCCAAGATGCCTACTCACATGATGGACAGAGATTACTCCTCACCAGTGTAGAGGACAAGGTGTTCCCAGCTCCTCAAACACCCAGGGGCCACAGACCAGGTACTATTCGTGGATAAAGGACTGGATGGCCAGCTTCTGTGGGAAGGATCCTTGACCAGGCTCAGAGGCCACGCTCTCGTGTGGGAAGAGCTGGCAGTTTGAAGACGTCATGTCATTTAGCCCTGCCTGAATCTGCAGAGCCAAGTGGGCAGCAGGCAAGGAGGTGTCCTGGCTAGGGACAACGCTGGTCTGCTTATCTGGTGGTTCTCTTGAAGTGCTGGCCACAACCTGGAGGCCAGCACCACACCAGGAAAGAGCAGAGGCCAGGAAACGTCAACTCATACCTCCTGGGCTACAGTGCCAGGGATGAGGCAGTCAAAACCTGCTGAAGAAACCCTTTCAGAAAAGGCTGTGAGTTGAGTCTTCCCCTAAGAGGTGGAAGTCAGGAGAGTCTAAGGATCAATTCTAGCCTTCAGATTGGTCCCTAAGGCCTCACCCCTTCCTCAGCTCCAGGAAAAGGGTTCTGACCTAAGGATGGCTCCCATGGAAAGATCCACATAACCTGGGAGAGGGAGGAAGATGTTGGCAGCCCTCTAGCTAGGTACTCAGGGATGGGGGCATTACCCAACCACACGCAAACAGTGGGCCTGGTAATGCTTTACTGGGGCAGTCAGGGATGGAGGGATAAGCAGTCAGGTGTAAGAGTGGGCCATTTCCAGTGACCTACTATACCCCTGAGCTTCCAGCTCAAACTGAGAGACCCACAGGCCTCAGGACTGGCCTTCAGCAGTAGACAGGCCTGTTTCACCACTACGTCTCCTGTACTTGCTCCCAGCCACACCCCGACTCACAGGCGCTAACCATCACGCTGTCCCTCCTCACTCACAGGGCAATATGTTCCCCCAAGAAGACTAGGCAGGGCTAGCTTTGCTGCCATAGGTAGCTCCCAGGGCCTCCAGGGCCCGGCCTCAACCTCCCTCTCCTGATTGGAAAAGAACTTCTATAATATGTTACTGTATGTGCTAAGGAGCCCTGCCTCATCCCCACACCACGTGAACCCTGAGAGCGAGATCCCATGAGCATCCTCGCAACCCACACTACTCTATGTCTCTCTGTCACTTTAAGAAAGGCCCCGGAACTCCAGTTCTAAAACCCGAACAAGAGTGGGCGTGGCACGCGGCCAGCAACCCAGCCCAGACTCACTTCCTGGGCCCTGCCCAAGCCACATCTCCAAAGGGGCCCTCACCAGTGGCAGAGCGTGGGGGTGGCCCACATGGTGTGCAGAGATCTGAGTCTGTGTCAGACTCCCCCTCTGCAATGTAAGGCCTGACCTTGGCGCACGGCGCCACAGCTGCATAACAGCTGCCCAGGGCATCCAGGTTCTCCTTGGACTGGGAGATACTGAAGCCGCTGAAGGAGCGCTCCAGCTCCTCGTGGTCCACCGAAGGGATGGAGATGGATGTGTCGCTATCCCGCAGGGCAGCCTCAGAGGGCCTGCAGGCTGGGGTGCCCTCAAGCCTCAAGAACTCGGTACTGGCTCTGTTGCCCCCGCCGTAGGCAGACAGTGACCGCTCGTGTGCAGGGGGTGGTGGGATGCGTACCAGTGAGCCATGGTCTCCCACAGGGGAGGTGCCGTGGCGCTGGTGGCTCTGCTGCCATGAGGTGGATGGAGGACACTGGGCAGGGGGGATGGCTGGGGGTGCGGCGTAGTTCCTCTGGCCCGCAGAGCTGGTGGAGCGGACGATCTTAATGATACAGCCATGCTTGTCTGCGTGATCACGGCTGTCCTCTGGGCTGTGGTAGGGTGGTGCCGGCTCAGGCTCCTTGGCCCCAAAATAGGCCTCTGTCTCTGCTGGTGGGATGCCCATTCTCTGTGTATAGATGCTCACCAGGAAGTCTAGCTTCTTYTCCATGGACAAGACCTGCAAGAATGGCAGATGCTGGGCCCCCGGAGCTGCCCTTCCTCTACCCCAGACTCCAACAGCTCAGACTCTGAGCTTACTGGTCAGTGTATTCCTGAGCTCAGGCCAGCTCACAGAAGGGTTTCCTAAGGACCCCAAGGATCCTAAGGTGGCTCCTAAGGATCCATTTCCAGGAGAGTGGAGATGGATATTAGGCAAGGAAAAGAGAGGGAAAAGAAATAGGCCGTGTACAACTTCTGGCAAGTTCTACAGTGGTTGCCCCTGCTAAAGGGCCCTCAAATGCAAATCATGACCAACAGTTACCCCTCTAGGTATTTCCAATCTCCAGACACTGACTACGAGAAGGGGAAGAGTGGAATCACAGGATTTCACAGGGAATCAGGGGCATCTCACGCAGCTCTGTGCCTCCTGCTGCATCTACCCCTATGCCTGGGTTGCTCAGCCACCACAGGCTAACAAAATAAGACTGGGAGTCAGCAGAGGCCACTCCCCTCCCAAGCCTCTCCCACCTGTTTCTCCACCTTCCCAAGCCGTCCCATCATGCTGGGGTCTTCGGGCAGCTCCGTCTCCGCTGGGCCTTTGGTGCGGTCCTTGTCTGTGATTGTTGGGCCCCGCCCCACAATCTGGTCCACTCTAGCAGGAATAGAGACCCAGCCCCCAAGTTTGAGTTTGAGAGGGTGTGACCAGGCCCCTGCCCCCTCTTCCTGGGCTAACCCACAGCCCCCCAGATCTGGGCTCCAAGCCCTGTCCAGAGCCGACCGGGGGGCAGTAGGTGCCAGGCAGATGGACACTGGTGCCTCGTGATCTCAGGCCGCCTCTTGATACCTTGGGTCCTGTTTCCTATCTGTTCCATTCCCGTGGGATCTGGCACATTAACAAGGAGTAAAGGGAAATGTCTCCCCAGGGCCCACTCCCCCGCTCTTCCCTAGCACGGCTCTACCCTCATCAGTCCTGCCTCATAGCTCTTCACAGGCCTTGACTGGTCTCACAGCACACKGAGGCCCAGGGGATCAGAGGTGGTTGGTGGGCATCCAGCCAAGGGACAAGAGTAGGAGAGGGTGTGTCTTTYCCCAAGTCCCCACTCCCAGACAGCTTTACTCCAACATTAATGTGCCAYGGAGTTCCTTGGACCCCAACGGGTATGACAGGGACAGTGTTAAATGTCTGCAGCAAGGACAACAGAAGCAGTGAGTGTCAGATCCATGCATCAGGACAAGGGAGAAGGAAACAAAGGCCACATAGGAAACTGCTAAAGTAAAACCAGGGGAGAGATGAGTGCTGCCCACAGGTCTTTGTGGGGTTGAAGGGGGGTGTTCATGCACACGAGTGTGCTGATGCACGCCAGTGTGATGCATGTGTGCTCACATATGGGGGCACGCTCACACCCATGTGAGCAAGTGTGTACACTTGTAAGTGTGGGGCAAGATGAGAAACTCAACTGAGAAGATAAGTAAAGATGCTGTAATACCAACAAGAAGGGAAGGGTTGGGTTCCTATCTTCCCAGTGTGGCACCGGCAGATCCGTGACACGTTATGCGGCCATGTAGGACTGTGGTAGGGCTGGTGAGTGTCACGGGAGTGAGCATGGGCTGCGATCTGCAGGCGGCTTAAAAATAAAGAACCTGTGTAGAGGCCATAGGCCCAACTCACCCAKAGTACACCCGAGTGAGGGCCCCGGAACTGAGCYGTGTGGCTTGCACACAAAGCCTACTCCAGCAGGCACCGTGTCAGCAGGTCCCCCCTCTGCTTTCTACAAACTGGGGTGCCCTGCCTGCTTTTGTGGCAACTCCAGAGGAAGGTTCAGGCTTTATCTGCCAGGGGCAGCCTCTGCATGCTCCATTGGGCTCATGCTGGGCTCATGCAAAAGAGGGTGGGAGGGATGGCAGGAGGGACCTTCCGGCTCCAAGCAGATGTCAGTGGCAATGGTAAGGGGACAGGTTCCCTGATGTCCCAATGTCCACACGGTCCAGGCACARATGCACAGCCCCTTCACTCCTGCCACATGACGAGCCGTCTGCCCAGTGGATCTCAGGGTGGGCCTCAAGTTGCTTCAAGGCAGCCAGGCAAGAGTCCTCTACGGGTCTTGTACCACTTCCTTCCCCGAGAGGTTCAGGCTGGGGCATCAGATTTAACCCCCCAGACGTTTTCCACCTCTTGAATTAAGACCTTTCCTGTGTGTCTGTAGCTGCAACATAGGAGGAGGCTGAGGGGGTTCTGAGACATGATGGCTTTCAYAGCCCGCGGCCTTGGTCTTGGGCCACCAAGACCCATGGGACTAAATGGGCCTTAGTCTTATTGGCAGATAAGTCTTATGGCCCACTCTCAGTCTGGATGTCACCTGACCACRAGCTGTTCCCTACCTGCTCCCTCGGGGTCCCTCTCTCATGAACTAATACATTCATTATATTGATCTTTGACCTCATGAGCAACAACCCTGGCTCAAGGAGTGGACAGAATGCTATACCTGYCAGTTCCAATTTTCCAAATTCTCTGAGCTTCCCGCTTCTATCCCCAGCTGACAGACAGGGAAGTGTCTGTCTGCCTTCCCGGGCCTGCTCTTGCGAGGTTTACTTTTCCTGGCCAATCAGGTCTGCCAGAGGGATGCAGGGAATTATGAGGGGTCCCAGGGTAGCCAGAAGCCCTCGCAGCCTGTATTAACCATGTCAAAGCTGGCTTTTGCCATCTGACTGTTTTCTGGCTCCAATCTGCCATCCATCAATCATCTGAGGGGCAGGGTAAAGTGGGTTGTCATCTTTTTTTATCMGTGACATCAATGATGGTGATGGCAACTTGAAATGATGCCAGAAATGACATAGCCAGCTTAGTGCTGGGAGTCCTGCGGAGATTTTCTCATTTATTCATGGCCCCCAGCAATGCTGAGAATTGAACCTAGGGCCTTGCACATGTCTGGCATGTTACCCTAGGCTAGGTAATCAAAGAGTAGTGCTCTACCTCTCAGCTACATCACCAGACTTCATATATTCTTCAGGCAGGTGCATCTCACATCTAAGGAAGGGCACCAGGGAAGCATCCCCATCTGCCTTTATCTACATGGCCAGGACCATGGACATGGTGGTCACCCCAGTAATGAGCAGAAGTGAAGGGCCTRAGCTGGTCAAGCTCACAATGCCATATCCACTGAGGTCCTCTGCTTCAGCAGCCTTAGCAGATGTCATGGAGAAACCCACGGAAAGGCAATCCCTGCAGATGGAGCCCTCAAGGCACTGCCTACCAGCCCTGGCAAGGAGTAGCCTTTTCCCTAACTAACATACCCTTTAGGAAGAGAGAGAACCTGAATGGACCTTGCCTTGTGGAAAGAAAAATGGTGCTGCCATCATGCGGCCTAGAGCAAAGGGGCTGGCCATTCACAGACAGGGCGGGAGGAGGCAGTGCATCCTAACCTAGGTGAGTACTGGGGTGACTCTCTCGAAGGGGCCGTGGGTCCTTTGGTAGGGTACTTCTTGTGCCGGGGAGTTGAAGGGGGTGGGGGGCCCACAATCATATCTATCCTGGCAGCATAAACAAGAAGAAAGACACCAGCAGAACACATCATAAACAACTCAAGGCGAGTTGCTGGGCATGCATAGAAACAAGGAACTTGACAACAGTGATTCTTCTGAAAAACATACTCAAAACAGAAAGGCGGACCCACACTCTGGCCCTCACATCTGCCAAGCTCTCCCCACATCCCAAGCACCGTCCAGCCTGTCCAATGGACCTCAGGTAGAGTACAGGATGGCTTGGTGCTGAGAACTAAGTCCCAGAAAGRAACTCTGCAGCTTCGGAGCAACAGGACCCTGCACCAGAGGCCAGAAGCATGAATCCTCATTAGCAGTCTGTTTTGTCTGTTTCCCAGACAGAACGAGAAGGAAACGGGAACTGTGGAGGGAGAGGCTGTGGAACAAAGAGTTGTGGGGGTGGACATGGGGCTAGGCTAGAGGCTAGAGATTCTCAGTCTCTCACAAACAGCACATGCACTGCATCTGCTCCTGAGGAGCCAGTAAGAGGTCCCAGCCTGAGCTGCACTACATTTCTCTGGCCTTCACTTACTAGAGCAGCTCATGGCCTAGAAGCCCTGCCCCCAACATTGGACATTGCTGCAACTTTCTGTGAGTCCCCCAGGCTGTCTCTATTGTCCTTACCCTCTGCCTACCCCAAATCCATGGTTCACTTCCAGGCTTTAAAAGCAGGGTGTGTCCCACCTTARGAGATAGGCCCACACATGTGTGAATGATGTCTGTGGTTAAGGGTGTGTGCCTAGAAACATGGGAAGTGGGGGCAGGCTGGAAGAGTTGTGAACAGGTGTGCACACACCTGCTGTATACTCCTGCAATTGGGGAATGCACATTCTTGCGTGTTGCGCATCTGAGGATATGTTCCTGTGAGCATGCTGAGGGTGGGTTCAGACAATCGTGGACATGGGTCTGTATGTGTACACCTGAACGTGTTGAATGCATGTGTGTGGGCCTTACTTGTGGGTATACAATGCATGTATGTATAACTTCTGGAGAAAGCTATTCTCACACAGAGATAACCCCGTGGTTGCTTTGATGTGCTTCCTGCTCAGAGAGGGTATAACCCCACCAGGTGGGAGCAGATGATTGTATCTGGGAGGAACAGTTCCAGGGTCCCTGGTCACTAGCAGGGCCCACAGAAGCCCTGTGTTTTCATCTTGTCACAAAAACTCTCCCTTATCAGTATGTATGTGCATACCACACACATGCATACACATATACCAACATATATAAGCACATACACAGCACAACACAACACATGGTGGTCATGCATACACCCATACATCATATGCACGTTTGCATACATGCATGCACTTGGGCATACATGTGGGTATATTCAGATGCCCACACCTATACACAGTCATACATGTGTATACATATGTACATGTAGACACGCACATACACACACTTGCCACCACAGTGCAGGTTGAGTAGAAGAGAAARGGGGGGCAGAAGAAATACTAAAAACAGACATTGTGAAAACACAGCAGAAAGCAACAAGAAGCCAACAAGGTGGGAAGAGACCTCCAAAGCTGGTACTGGCCCTGTTCTGCACACCTGTCACCCAGCCCTTGGTGCCCCTTGTGCCATGCCTGGTTTTGTCCCGGAGGGCCCTGTTCATGCCCAGACTGGACAGGCAGGGGCTCTTGCCTGGACTGCAGGCTCTTGATGCGGGACAACATATCCAAGTGTCCAGCTGAGTATTGTTCGATGACATCCATCACGTCATATGGGCGCAGACTCTCTTTGAACTTTCGCTTAGATACCAAGAACCGCATAACACTGCAGGGATGGATAGATCATGAGTTCCAGACAGAAGCTATACTGCCAGTTCCCATATCCCCCTGCCTGTTGCCCTCAAAGCAGCTCCAAGACCACAGCCTCTGGGAAGTAATATCCATTCTCAACTGGGCCACCCATTCAACCGGCCCCACCATGGTCCACTCAGTTCTCAGGCCCAAGACAGGTCCCATCCTCCTTGGAACCACTRGTATGGTTGTTGATGGTCTGAAAACATCCCCCTGCCCTTGTCCCCCATTTCATCCATACAGTCAGGGGCTCTCAGGTCTAGCCAGTTCTAGCAGGGCTCCCTGGCCCTCTGGGAATAARCTGACAGGTACAGAAGCTGGAGAGGGCAGGGGTGGTCCTCTAGACTCCCCATGCTTTCCCAGTAGCTATGGCCTTTGGTGGCTTGGCAAGACCCCATGAGGCCACTGAACAGAGCCCTCTCATGCAGATTGAGCAGGGCTCCCTTACCACACAGCTCTGATGCTGACTTTGAGGCCAGGGGTAAGATCTTCAGTCACAAACTCGCAGTTACAGCTCTTGTTGTCCTCTACGATGTCCTCCCCAGGGAGGCTTGCTTCTAGGTGGAAGGGAGCACAGGCTATGAGCAGACAATCACGGCAGGATACAACCCCCAGCCTGATTCTCAAGGGTCAATCAGGCTTCCCCCAGGATATCTTTTCAATGCCTCTGATGTACTGGAGTACCCCCAGCCTCCACTCCCGTGCCTCTCTTCAGCTCTCCTTTCTCRGTGTCTTCTCCAAAAGCTATTTCCTGGACATGAGAGTTTAAAAGGATATCCCAACTAACAGATACATGGAAAGCCACATKGTGGTCACTGTTCACCAAGAAATGAAGAAAGCTACAACACTAGRCAACACGAATGAATGATCCTCGAGGACACTATGCTCAATGTGGAAATGGCCATCATGGGCAATATGAGGCTCAATATCATGTGGCATGCACAGACTGGAGGTAGAGAGAAGTAGGCATGGAGCCCAGTGCTGGACTAGAGAAAGCCGGGGTGATGCCTAAAGGGGTTTTTTTCCTCCATTATCTGCAGAGGTGGCAAGTAAAGAAATTACATGATGCCAGTGAATGGTGTGTGTTAAAGTGATTTGTCTTACATGACATCGAGGGAACTCCCTGCTCCAAGAGAGTTCCTTCTGTGCCCTATAACCAAGTACTGATGTCCTTCCCCCAGCAGCCACCAGCCTTGGGGAAAGTGATGCTGTCCTGACCCACCTTCTGAGTTCTGCCGGGATGCAGCACCCTTGATGCGGAAAGCCTGGCGTGCACGGTTGCGGTCACCAAAGCTCCAGCTCTTGGGCACCTTGCTTGGGCTGTCATCGAGACTCTGATCCGCACTGGGGGACCGCCGGACCGTCTGGGCCTGGGGAGACCCCTTCCCCTTGGCAGCCACGCCTCGGGGGCTGGAGAAGACACGATCTTTCAAACTGACCTTCTGACTGTTCCCAGGATAACGGACCAGTGGACAGAACGGGCAGACAGACACACAGAAAAACAGCAAGAGAAATCACTCTGGAAATAACAAGTCATGTTTGCAAGTCTCTTTGCAGCTGAGGCCCGCCCACAAGCCAGGAGGGATATGCAAATCCAGAGAGTAACCAACCACACTGGGAACGGGGAGCGGTGTCTGGTGAAGCACAGGGTAGAGATAAGAAGGCGCACAGGTGTGGCCAGAGCTGGGAAGGCAACGGCGGCGGGACTCCTAATCATTCAGCTATCACTGCAAGGTGCCAAGGCCCTGTCCACACTGTCCTGTATGTTTCTCCAAATGACTCCTAGACATCCCCAGACACTTGAGACTGGATTTCTTCCTGAACCTTTGTGTGTACTAACCCAGCTAACAACTTCCCCTGTTGCCCATTCTGACTGCCCCTGGAGAGCCCCAACCATCATTATATCTCCTGTCCCAGGACCATCAGATCCACCTTTGCCCCAGCATTTTCTGAGTCCCAGAAACTGCCTGGTCTCTATGTGGGGCTTATATCCAACATTGTCTGGTCTCTGGAATTCAGATCCCTCCTCTAGGATGTTTCTAGGTGGACGTAAGGGATGTTATTATGAGGCGAGGCTTTAACTATTACAGGACTGGTTGTCCCAAGCCTTGGCCCCAGATGATGGCTATAGAAATGGAGAGATGATAGCTAGCCCTTAACCAATGCTCTCTCCCATTGAGCTGCTGTCTTTACACTAGAAGGTCCTAAGATCTCCCTCACCCCATGTTTCTTCCTAACCCCAGAGTTCAGTGGTTCACTGTGATCTAGATAGCAAAAGACAGAGGCTCTGTGGGTAGTTTGCTCCAGGAAGAGGTGGGGTCCACCCTTATTCTGGGGGCAGKGTGCCTCTGTCCAGGTCAGTTATTTTTCCCATTGATGATTCYACCATCATCACTCCAGAGGCRGAAGGCAGGAAGTCTCTTGTGAAGTGGAACTCATTTGTTCAGCCAAATAGGAGCCATAGGACTTCCCAGGGTAGCTTCAGACATGGCCCACGACAACACCTGGCAGTACTAAGGGTAATGCCAAGGAAGTTGCAATGCTCAGTATTGCTCATCAGTGCTCAGAACCGAACTTCACACCCAGCTACAGTGTCCCACGAGGGGCCACCAGCCAGAGAGACATGTCCAGCAGCATACAACACAGAGTTGACTATACAAGAGAAGATGGCCACAGTGCTAAGTCCACCCACCTTGCACTGTGGATGGGGCTGGTGGTCTTCCCAAACCCATTTGGACTATAGGCAATTTGGGAGACCATCTGTGCCTGCTCAGACTCTCTAAAGAARAGGAAGGAAGAAGGGGAAGACAGGGGCACAAACCCACACAGGGAAACTGASGCAGCTTCAAAAATGTCCCATGTCCTGGGAGCATCGGGAGCCAGTGGCATCAGCTAGCTTTGGAAAATAGCCCAGAGCCTGGACTTCTGTGTACCACTGAAACACCCAAGGACACACGACAAACARGTGATAGCCAGGGACACTCAGAATCCACATGACTTTCTGACCYCTTTCTGAATAGAAAGTTCTAGTTGRATCTGAAGAAAACTGGATATTCAGGGGTTTGTGGCTTCTAAATGTTCCTTTCTCCTCCTATGGGCCCCTCGATCATAGAAACTATTGAAGACCCAAGATAATGTGTCTTTCACAGTCCACCCAGGATAAGCGAGGTAGAAGCTAGGCTGAGGAAGCACACACTTCCCAGCAGACTCAGGAAGGGAAATGAGATATCACTAAGCAGCCTGGT
>BDUI01000294.1:281917-300658 GCA_002335545.1 Apodemus speciosus
AAAAAAAAAATGTCCATTCAAGTCCCTTGCACCAAAACCCTCTGGGTTGTTTGTCTTTTGTGCTTGAGCTACTGGGGTTCTTTATATATTCTGGATATTAAGCTCATTTCCAAACCTTTCTCTCATTCTATGGATTGTCACTCTTGAATGTCCTTTGAGGCACACATTTTTAATTTTGATTATCTCTTAACTTTTCTTTTGTTACTTGTGTTTTGGTGTCAAATATAAAAGATAAAAACAATAAAGCTTGCTTACTTCTAAACAGTTTAATAGATTTAGCTTCCTGCCCTCCTGCAACAACTGCCCTCACAAYATCCCAGCCTAGCCTCAAACTCAAGAGCTTCTCACCTCAGCTCCAAAGTTCTGGTATTACAAGTAAACACCATAAAGCCTAGCCAAACATCATCTTTGTTTTTAAATTAAAAACAGAGCATGATGATATCATGTCTATTCTACAGAACCTAGAAGGCCGAGGCAAGAGGATCACATGAGTTTGAGGCCAGCCTGGACTATAGAGACTCTGTTACAAGCAAGCAAACAACAATGACAAAACAGGTCTCCAGTTCCCTGATACTATGTGTTGAAACAGTCCTCATTAGACAACTTGGTGCCCTATCTGAAATCAGTTGACACATGGGCTCACTGTTCTACTGGTACACTTGTCCTGATATGAAAACTACACTCTTTTTGTTGTTGTTTTGTTTTTTTTAGATTTATTTATTTATTTATTTATTTATTTATTTATTTAATGTACGAATGCTCTATATACATGTATACCTGCATCCCAGTACAGATGGTTGTTAACCATCATATGGTTGCTGGGAATTGAACTCAGGGCCTCTGGAAGAGCAGACAGTGCTCTTAACCGCTGAGCCATCTCTCCATCCAGAGAACTACACTGTTTTGATTGCTGCAGCTTTGTAGTAGATTTAAAATCTGAAAGTGTAAGAGTCTCCATAACTTGTCCTGCTACAGTGCTGTCCTGGAATATCCAGAGTCCATTGTAATTAATTCCTCAGCCACCTTAGGATTAGCTTTCCCATTTCTGCAGAAAGGGAGTGGAGGGCACTGGACTTTCATGCCAATGTTTGAGAAGAACATTTTAGTGGGATTATGTCGTCCAGTCCCTGAACATGGGATTTCTTTTTACTTACTTTGGTCTCCATCAATCTTTCAACAACATCAAGGACTACATGAGGTCCAGGCTGGCCTGGCTGACTTCTATAGAATTTTTTTAAGGGCACAGAAGGCCTGGTACCTCCTCTGAGACTCCTCCTCCAAGTATTTTTCTGGTTGGGAGCCGGAATCATAATCAGGTGATAATCCTCTCGAAAAATCAATTTTTCTACCCTTGCTACTGGGGTCTATGAGGGCTACTGGGGTCATTGTTAACCAAAGCGTTGGCTCCAAATATGTAGAAAAGTCATCTTTGCTCAAAGGAAGACCCTTTGATCAACTGTTCTACTACAAGGCCTTCACCCTGTGGTCATATGTCATGAATGGGCCAGAGATAAAGCTCTGGGAACCACCCTGAAATTCACAGTGGGGAAACTGTGTAGGCAAGACAAATAAGGAGGCACTTGTAGGTGAGGTGGGAACAGCTATGCTATTGCTCTTTGGTGGTAGACTCACAGGGTGCTGTTGAATGGCCTTTGAATATATGGGGGTGGTACTCAATTTATGCTGCTCCCTGTCAAACCTTTTGGCCCCATGGACATGGAGCTATTTTATTTTTTAAATGAGCATTCTGTTCTTTTTTGTATATTTTGAAATTACAAAACAATATCCATATGTTTTATGGTGAAAGCTATGCAGTACAGACACAAAAGGAAGCTGGACCCAAGGTTGAGACAGTGAAGGCCACATCTTTTAAAAGAAAGACAGATACAGATGGCCACATTCATCTGGCAGGAAATCCTGGCTAACTCCAGAGTCCATGACGAATCTGTGCTCTGCAT
The DNA here is from genome assembly GCA_002335545.1 of Apodemus speciosus. Classification (NCBI taxonomy): domain Eukaryota; kingdom Metazoa; phylum Chordata; class Mammalia; order Rodentia; family Muridae; genus Apodemus; species Apodemus speciosus. Next base: position 283,876 of record BDUI01000294.1, read on the forward strand.
GCATGCTCAGGTGGCCTGCACATCACGTGCCCCTAAATGGTAAGACCACCTGAGCAAGCACAGAGCAGCAAGGCACAGTGTCCACAGCTCAGGCTGAAGTGGCACAGATGTGCCTCAGGAGGCACTTGCTACCAGACTCGCAACCTCTCTAAGCTGTGGGTCTCACAGAATAGGTGTGACGAGACACCTACCTCACAGGACACTGGGAATGACCTTGATGGTTCCTGAAACAGTATGACCTGAGCCAAGTTACCACTGGGGATAGGTCCATCCAGCAGCAGTACCATGAGTCACTGGGTGTGACCTCAGATGGGCAATCTATTCTTATGCTGAACACAACCTTGTTTTCCAAGCACAGGCTACAGCCTATCCATAGACAGGGAAAAGCATGGTACAGTCATCGTCAGTGTTAAGACCCTCACCTTCTAGGTGAGGTGGAATCAGAACAGGGGTTGGTCCCTAACAGGGACTAAGGCTCACCTGGATCAGACCTGCTGCAGGATTCCGCCGTTTCTCAAAGTGTTTTTGCCGATGTTGCTCTTGGACTTTCAAGGCAAAGCCGGATCCCAAAATGCCCTGCAAGTCAATGAGATCAGACCACATCCTGGGACCATACCCATCCTCAGCTTTGCCTACAACACTTGTGTTTTGTGGGTGCACCTTCCTACGTCCTTAGAATTCTCTAGCACTTCCAAGCCCAGGGAACCTCTGGTTAGCTGAAGGCAGTGCCGAGTGATCCCAATCAGAAGCCCTCCTAACCTGCTGTGTCCACAAGGCAGCTGCAGCTAGCTGCCCTCGGTCAGCCCCAATGCAGCTGTCAATATGCCCATCCCATTCTGTGTGTGGTAAATGAGGACCCCCATTATCTAGAGTCATTCAGATGGAAAACTCACAGAAATCAGCAGARCTATGTAAGAAGGCCTGATCTGAAGACACTAGAAGTTTGTCTAAGGAGGTTATAGGCATCTAAACCAGAGCAGCCTCACTCTGGTCAAGTCTGGAGCCTCTCTAGGGACTGTGAACCCCACAGGGACCTGCTCCTGTCCAAATTCACAGTTCACAGGTGGGCTGTGGCCAAGTCTTATGGGGAGCCTCTAAGAGCCCTAACATCTCCAGAACAGGAAGGCACACAGGACTCACAGCAGGAAGAGCGAAGAACGAGACACCAATGAGGGTGAACGTCGCTGCCAACAGCCTCCCGTTCCAGGTCTGAGGGTACTTGTCTCCGTAGCCAATGGTTGTCAGGGTGATCTGAGGGGCAGGGGGGCTCTGGTCACTTGGGAAGGCTGGCAATGGCTTACCACAGAGGCCACAGTCCCAGGCCAGATATCCCTGCTCAGCCATGGGAAGTTCACCCAAGTAGTTTAGGGGGAAGCTGGACACTGATGGCCACTACAACTTCAACTGGACCTACAGGAGGGTCATCCTTCCTACATCATCCATACTAGGGCAAAACAAGGCCAGGGTCAGCATAGGCTGTCCTGTATTCTACAATCCTGTCAAACCCCAATCTTTCTTCTACACTGGAAGGGGAATCATTCCCAAGGCTCCCCTAATTCACATCTGAGAGGGTAGACTACACAGTTTACACACAGGCACCAAGGCCCAAGAAAATTCTGAAAAGAATGGGCTGCATCACTCTCACAGGGCCCTGGGGCCAGCTGGTTACAGTTCAGGACCCCTGGGTTCCAAGCTGACTCCCTCAGCAGAGCCTGGACATACACACTCAGACAATCCAGCTGTTCCTGCTTTGGGCCTATCTCACAGCCTCCTCCATCAGTCATCTCCAGCCTTAAACTCTCTTCATTCCTAATAGCCCTACTTCTCCCCAAAAGGACAAGGGCTTCCAGGCCTGTGAGCATCTCACAGTAAACTGCCCTGTGGCTTCACCCCAGGGGCAGTTGTCTGATCCTCCCCTGGTGACTCTGCAAGCACAGTACCTGCCTAGGTTATCACCTCATGGCTTGTCAGGTGACAACAGCCTCTGCTTGAGCTTCCAAAGGAGTCAAAGCAATGTGGGAGGGGCTAGAAGAAACCCATTCCTATCTCATTGGAGTAGGTCTCAGGGCTAGTGTGGGCTCTAGAAAGCAAGATCAGAAAGCAGGGGCCTAGGAAACCTCTCTTTCATATCCTGCAGGAAGGTAATGGAGGCCAGTCCGCACCCCTCCCCCTCACGTCTACCAACACAAGCCTCACATCAGCCTCAGTTGTCACCATGTCCACAGCCAGCCACCAGGTGTCCTCCAAGAGACATGCCTACCCAGCCCAGCCTAAAGGCAGCTAGGTCTCTCCTTCAGGTCCCAAGGGGCAGGGTGTACATCCTTGGGATAGCAGTAGCCAGAGGATGTGGAGGAGGAAGGAACGGGTATCAGTGAGCAGGACTTACCAGACCCCACCAGAGTGCATCCGCGTAGGTGTCAAAGTGGTCATTCTCACCCTTTTCTGCCAAGTACACCAGAAACGAGGCCAGGATGAGGCAGAGGAAGCCAATGTACCAGGCAGTCACCAGCTCCTGTAAAGGCAGGAAGCCACATCATTGTTCCTCTCAGGCTAGCCTGGAAGCCCAGCATGGGAGCCCTGCCCTCAACTGTGCAGCTGAGGGACTTGGAGGATGGAATCCCCCTCCTGACGCCAGCAAGGTACAACTAGAATAGACACTGGTCAGGRTTGGCAACAGGGCTTGTCCTTGATAATGAAGAGTGACCGCTGGCTGAACAGTGCAACTTTCAGCTGACTATTTTAGATCTGGGAGCAGAGCAGCCAGCAGTCCTTTAAATACCCTGTCCATAGCTAGAGAAGCACCCCACTACCAACAGCTGGAGTCCCAACACTGTGGAGATATCCCCAAGAAGGGGGTGCAGGCCTCAACAGGCATATAATCAGTTCCCAACACTCAGGGTGTGCAGTGCAGAGAGCGGGGAGAGACCAGGCCTCCAGTGAGATCAACTTCCCCAAAGCCCAGTGCCTGCCCCGACACAATCATGGCTGACAAAAAGGGGTGGGGGACAAGGCAGGATAGAGACCATCTGAGTCAATGAGAAAATAAAGAGCACAAAGGTCCCATAGTACAAAATGGCAGAAACCAGGTCTTGGCCACTGAAGACTCCTTCAACACAGAATGTGTTCCCACACCCACCCCATAAGTACCCTGGTCAGCAGCCGCCACAAGCCACAGCTTAAACAACCCCTAAGCAGGTGATTCAGGCCCTCAGAACCAGGAAGGGAAATGTAGCTCAGCTGCAGGGGCTGTCAGCTACAGGAAGGATTGCTCACATAAGTTTAGAAAATAGCTTCTGAGGACAGGTGAGGAAGACAGTCAGCCATGAGATAAAAGGAGAGGCTCATTTATATCTTGCCTGCTCTGTGGCTTAGATCAGCCTGGAGCCTGGAGGCCATGGTAAACAGCAGGCCCCAGGCAGGGCGGGGCTGCTCACCTTGCTGTGAGCATAGACCACCGATCCCAGGAGCTTCCAGGTGCCACCCCTCCGGTCCATACGGATCATCCGCAAGATCTGCAAGAACCTCAGGCTCCGAAGTGCAGATGTGGCAAAGACATTGCCCTGGGAGCCAGCAGCCAGTACAGCGATGGAGGCGATCAGCACCATGATATCTGTGGGAGACAGGCACAGATCACAGCATCTCCTCCCCAGGGCCCCCAGAGGAGGACTCAATGGCTCCACAGGCATGCAGGGTCATGTGGGGCCCTTGGAAGGGTGATTTCCAGCGCCCACCCTGCCTACCTGTGGTGTCCACAGGGTGGTTTGTCCCCTTCCCAAGACCTAGGCCCTGTAGGTCCTGGCCTCCAACTCCAGGTCAGTGATAAGAAGGAACTTCCAGAATGCCCTATCCTCTCACTCAGCCCATTGTGGCCAAGACCGAAGCAACTCCTTCCCCAGACCCAACTCTGGCGGGCATGTCCACCAGGCCTCACCAATCACACAGAACGGCTTCCTGGCAAACTTGAGCCTGCCCCTCCAGCCTCGATACCGGCAGCAGCAGCCTGCAGCCCAGATCCTCACAAAGTACTCAACACCGAATACCACGATGGTCACGATTTCCTGGGAGGTGGGAGGAACACGGATGAGGACACTACCAGGCTTTAGGAGGACTATCTCTATACTACATGACACTTTTGGGACAGGGATAGATAAAGCCCTGGGGATCAGAAGCTAGAAATCAGAGCTTCAGGCTTAGCTCAAGTCCCATAGGGCACCTAGTTCATGTCAGCCAGGATTGAATCCCTGCTAGAAACAGATCCTCCAGGGACTTACTGCTGCCAGCAAGTCCTGTAGACCACCAGAGGAACCCCCCTTCTCACCTCCCTTCTGAGCTGGAGTGGGAGGTTCTAGTGTCAGTGTGAAGGGTAGGCACAGCAGAGCTGAGCTGAGAGAGTTCCCAGCCACACCAAAGGGAGAACAGGTTCTTCTAGAATTCGGGTGGCTCCAGGGCAGTGGGGCAAAGTGGGTGGAAAATCACTCTAGTGGGATCATTCTTGAAGGGCCACCTCTGTTACCAATGGCAACAGAGGAATTACAGTCCCGTTTCCATGACACCCACCCCTGTCCCGTCACTGGGTTTATGTGAGTGAGCATCATGGCCTCCCACCCCTTCACCCACATCTTCTGGGGAGCACCACACACTACAGTGGTGGCACCTGAGCACAGAAACTCCAGAGAGCAGGGCGGAAAGGGAGTATGGTGRGAACTGCTGGATGTTGTAATATCACTTCTAGGGACTGGGAGGCTGGGAAGGGGATTGAAGTCTCTACACCACAATGCTGGGAGCAACAGTAGCTGTGTGTGCCATAAAGAACCCTAACTACTCTGGAGGAGACCGTGTATGCAGACTCAGACGATCAGGGTTAAGGGCAGAACCAGAAGCAGAGGTCCAGGGGTTGGGAGGCAGACTGTGCTGCAGAGGTCTATTTCCCAGCCTCCAGGCCTCTCCCCATGCCCTGCCCAAGTGTGGGGCTTACCAAGATGTAGAGGGCCCCCTCGGAGCTCTTCTCATACTCCTTGATGGTGGAAAACACAGAAAGCACAAGGCAGGAGAAGACTAAAAGGAACCTGCAGGAGGTGAGAGACATGCAGTCAGTGGGCCAGCAGTGGTCAGTGCAGCCTGTATCTACAACAGGGGACCAGTCCACACCCTGTTTCCTGCTACCCAAAACTCCACAATCATACCCATTGCTGACCAGGCCCCTCCATATCCTTGTCTAACTGGTTTTAGCCCAGGCAGCCTTAGCTAATGCAAAAACAATAAAAAGAACCAACTCCACACTGCCCTATAGAAGGTAAATATTCATTCTTTTTCCTGGTATGCAACAATTCCTCCTTAGGTTCAGAGGCAGAAAAATTCTCTTCCAGCTAGATTGGGGTGCTGAACAAGAACTCATATCATCTTTCTGACCTTTCCCTAGCTGCCACAGTTTTCATTTCTCCTTCCTTACAAGCTCTGATGATTCCTGCTCACCAGTCTGTGGCTTCTGCTATAATTATTCATATATATACATGTATACATATATATATATATATATATAGAGAGAGAGAGAGAGAAAGAGAGAGAGAGAGAGAGAGAGAGAGAGAGAGAGAGAGATTACCTCCTGACCCTTCTTGGCCTGCCAAAATTCAAAATTCTCCTGTAAGATCTCTGCCCCCTTTCATGGGGGCATGCATCCTCAGTAAAGTGGGATACTTTCTCTCTTACTCTACCCCAGAGCTCTACAGAGGGCAAGTGCCATAGTCCTACCACAGGAATCCAGCTCGTGGCCTTTGACCTAAAACACATGATAGGTGGGTAGGAACACTGCCTGCTGAGAACCACCACATTCGCATCTTATCCCGGGAGACTGGAAAAGCTGCCGTTAAATCATCATAAGAGGCAGACTCTAGGGTCAGTGAGATGGCTCAGCAGGTAAAGATGCTTGCTTCCAAGCCTAGGGACCCGAATTTCATCCCCTAGACCCACGTGGTGGAAAGAGAAGACCAACTCCTAAAAATTGTCTTCTGATCTCCATGTGTGCACCGTGGGAGGAAGAGAAGGAAGGAGGCGGGAGAGTGAGCTACAATAAAATTTTTTAAACAGAAGAAGCAGACTCCAACACAAATGAGCCCCACGTGTATACATGGAATGTGTATGTGTCAGGGGCCCACTGGCTCTTAGGCAGCTCAAGTGGTATAACATTTTTCTGCAGATGACAACCTGTGACACAAAATAGGCACATCTGACATACAGTCACCAGGTCCTATGCATGAAACATGCTTGGCCGCAAGGCACCAAGAAGAACTTCACATTCATCTGAACCACAAGCGCTCTTGCTCAAGGAGTTGCTTGTGCCTTCCCCCGCCTCCCAGCAGTCCCATTATTATCAAAACCCACACAAATCTCTCTCTCCACCTAATGTGTGGAACTGACCACTGTCCCCACTAGTTAGGTCACCGTTTCCCTCTTGCCATTCTTTGATATCCTCTGCTGCAGGCCCAGGGTGTTGTCTGTGAGAACATGCCCCCTTGCTAGCTCATGGGTAAAAGCCTGGCTAGCTGATGCCAGTTGAGCACACATGACCAGCTGTGTTTGCACCTCTGGAGCGGCAGATGATGAAGCCCACTGCTGAAGATGGTACATCATCTTGGATTCTGCTCCTGCATAATCGAGACCTCTGACTTTTCTAGGTTGTGAGTAGGGTAGGTCTTGCTCCAAGCTCACGACTCACCATAACGGTGCTGTGTCTACTTTCTACCTGGCCCTGGCCCTGGCCCTTCCCTTTCAGACAAGTCACAATGAATGAGACATAAGCAGGAAAACAAGGAGCTAGGGATCCTGTTTAGTTGGCAGAGTACGTGCCTAGAATACACAATTTCCTGGGTTTAGCAGCCAGCAGAGAATAAGCCAGACATGGTGATGCATATTTATCAATCCCGGCACTCAGGAGAACTCTGAACCCCCAAAGCTCGGCTCCATGTCCTGAAAGGAAACAGCACACAGTACGCAAGTCCAGTAGCCCGCAGTCTGGGTGAAAAGCCAAAGGTCACCAGTCTGGCAGCCTTAGACCCAGGTTCCATATTCCCAAAGTAGAACTGGCCCATCAGGAAGGTAACAGCTGTCCAAGCAGTTCATTGATGGAGCCTGGTACCTACCAGTGAATATGTTTACCCTGTGCTATCATCAGGCATCCACCTGGCCACCTGAGCCCAGTGGACCTGCTGTAGGTCTTACTCATAGACGCTTACTATCCCATCCCCCATTCAGCAGGCTTCTGTCATCACAGAGGGCCCTGAGGCCAATCCCATCTCCACTCTCCATGATTTCAAGTACCCAAACAGTGTAGACAATCACCTGTGCTATGGTGACCGACTAAAGTATCCATCATATCTGAAAACATAGCAACACCAAGACCTGGGCTTGGCTGGTGGAGAATACTAGCACAGTCTCACTGATATATACAACTGACTTTCACAGGTAAGGAAGGGACAAGAGGACAAGGGATGCCYGGGCATCCCAGCTAACTTAGAGGTCAAAGGGGGAAGCCCTGACAATGCTCTAGGACCACCATAGGTAGAGATTTAGGGCCAAGTACTATCAGAAAATGTTTCCATCAAAAACTGGAGTTGGACCAGGCGGTGGTGGCACACACCTTTAATCCCAGCACTTGGGAGGCAAAGGCACGTGGATTTCTGAGTTTGAGGCCAGCTTGGTCTACAGAGTGAGTTCCAGGACAGCCAGGGTTACACAGAGAAACCCTGTCTCAGAAAAAAAAAACTGGAGTTGGGGTGAAGCATCTCTGGGATGAGCTAGAAACTCCCAGGAATCTATGAGGGTGACTCTAGCTAAGACTCCTAGCAATAGGGGATATGGAACCTGAAACAGACATGTCTATCACCAGGCAAGACTTCCAATGGAGAGATTGGGACACCAACTCAGCCACAAAACATTCAACCCACTATTCGTCCTGCTTACCAGACATGCTGTGGTAAAGATGGAACAGAAATTGAGGGAATGGCAAACCAGTGACTGATAGAGCTTGAGACCCATGCCATGAGAGAGAGCCCATCCCTGACACGATTAATGTGATTGTGCTATACTTACAGGCAGGAGCCTAGTATAACTCATCAGAGAGGCTTTACCCATCGTCTGAGGGAAATAGATACAYAAACCCACAGGCAGACATTAGGCGGAGCTTGGGGAAATCTGTGGAAGAGGGGGAGGAAGGATTGAAGGAGTCATAAGGGGCCAGGACGCCACAAGAAAACCTAGAGTCAACTGACCTGAGTCCACAGTGGTTCTTAGAGACTGAACCACCAACCAGAGAGCATGCATGGGATGGAGCTAGGCCCTCTGCATGTATGTAACTGTTGTGCAGCTTGGTCTTCATGTGGGACTCCTAACAGCAGGAGCAGGTGCTGTCTCTGAYTACGTTGCCTGCCTTTGGATCCCTTTCCTGTAACTGGGCTGCCTTCTCTAGCCTCAAGAGAAGATGTGCTTAGTCTTACTACAACTAGATATGCCAAGGTGGGTTGATATCTGTGGGAGACCTCCCTGTTCTGAGGAGAAATGGAAGAGTAGATGGGAGGATGGGGAGGTGATAGGAAAGGACTGGGAGGAGAGGAGGGAGGGGAAGCTGCAATCAGGATGTGAAGTAAACAAATTAATTTTTAAAAAAAGAAGACGAAGAATTAACAAAATGTTTCCATTACCCAACACTGACCTCACCAATACCCACCTAGGGCCTAGCTGCCCTACTCTCAAAATAACAGGTACCAGGAAGGCCCATATAAGCCAGAGAATACACCATGCCAGGGTCTGTACAATATGCCAGCAGTATATCCAGCCCAGGAGGATGGTGAGGGCCTAACTCCCTGTGCCAAGAGAGAGACACAAAGTATGGAGTTCAAAAGTTGAAAGGAAACTCCAAGAGGCAAAGAGAGGACCATCTGGTGCTGGAGAGGAGACAACGTACCCTATCACTCAAATCACCAGTCAAAAGTCAAGACAATGTCTCTCTGACAAGAGCTAAGGACACTCCAGGGTCCCTCACTGTGTGTTCCAGCTTTTCCAGCTTGAATCAGTCCACAGCAACTGGTAGCCAGCAGCATTCAGAGAGCATCTGTGACCAGGGTTCTCAGCCTCAGCCTCAGAGCCTCAGCCTCAGCTAAACCTATAACACTGGCCCTAAGAGATGCACAGACCCGACAATCTTCCTGGGCATAGTTCCCAGGACTGTGGCTCCTGAGAACATCCAACACTGGAGTCTCAAGCTTCTGAGTTCCCGAACAGAGGCAGTGGCGGCAGTGACCGGCTGCTGGCACAATCAGAACAGCACAAAGCCACGGTCACATTTCAAAACTGCAATTAATTTCCTTTGCTCATTAGCCAATTTATTCAATTAACTGGGCCCTGAAAAAAAAAAAACAGGAGAGAGAAAGGGAAGAAAGAAGAGACATCTCGTTTGCCTTCTAGCACTGATTCCGACTGTTTGGGGTATCTTCTCCCAACTTGCTCAGCGAGGAAGGAATGGAAAGGAGGATGGGGGATTCCCATACCCTGATAAGGACCCTGGATTAGTGATAAAACCATGAGAAATACTGAAGGTTCTTATAGCAGAAAGTGTGCCAGGACTGGCTTAACCCACAAGGCAAGGTAGGAGCCCAGAGGAGGCTTCCCCAACAAGGGTTTCCTGAGGCTGGACCCTGCTGAGTCAGGAGGAGCAGGCTTGACTAAGAGAGAAGCAGGGAAGGTGGTTTTTGTTTTGTTTTGTTTTGTTTTGTTTTGTTTTGTTTTGTTTTTAACAGAAAAAGGGTTTGGTAAGAGTGACCATGTGCTGGGCCTGGGCAACATAGAATTCAGGATCAGGGACAGAATTACAGGGATAGACCTCAAAAATAGAGTAWYCACAGTTMGTCCAGAAAGCCCAACCCACCACGCTACAATGTATTCCTTTATGTTAAAAACACTGGCGCTGAGCCAATAAGATAGCTCAGCAGGAAAAGGAGTTTGCCACTAAACCCGATGACCTGAGTTCAATCCCTGAGATCCACATGATGGAAGGAGAAATCAACTTGACACATATGTGCATGCCTGCCTGAAAATACATGCATGCCCACACACACCAAATATATAAATAAATTTAATTAAAAACAACTGAGGGCCAAGGTGCCAGTTGACCAGGCCCTCTCAGTTTTATTCCTAAGGGTCTCTGGCCAAGCATCTCAGAACATTCTGAAGGCATTTTTTAATGTGGCCCTGATTACCTGGAAATACAAGGCCAGTGACTAATCTTGAGGGAACAGGAATCTTGTTCCCTAGAACACTCTCACGTAGCCAGCAGGCTGTGTGTCATCCACTGTACAGAGGAAAGCCACTCTGGAACCCTGCCACTCCCGCAGCTTCCAGAAAGCACCACCATGGCTCCTCTGCTCCACGGTTTGTTTTTTAAGTTTTCAGAACAGACAGAGCAGATGGCCCCCTCCAGGAAGGCTGGTGCAGGGGAGGCTGCAAGGGACACGCAGGAAGAGTAGCGCCCACGCTGCTCCTGGAAGCTCAGCGACAGGAAGGAGCTCAGGCTGTGTGACCAGGCTCCTCCCCAGGCAGGAGGCCTCCAAGGAGAGGGGACCTAGGCTAGCCACACCTCCAGGCCCAAGACAACAGTCTGAACATCTGTAAGCACCTCAGTGACCGGCAACTGTCCTGTCCAGAACATCCCATACTCGTGTCCACTTTAGAGATGAGGAGGGGCTACTGGGGCTTTAGAAGGCTGGTAGGATTCTGTCACTTCCTACCATGTATCCTCAGGAGGTGTACAGCATGCTCCCCTAGTATCTAGCCTCCATGTTGTGGGCATTTCACAGGCCCGCAGCCTCGAGCCCCAGCACAAGGTACAAATAACAACAGGAGAAGAGGAGGTCACCCTCAGATCTGGCCCCTACTCAAAGCTAGCCTCCTCCAGGCTGAGCCATCATGTGTCAGTGGTCACTCAGCCACAGGCAAAAACCGTTCTAGGAATGCTCATACCCTCACTTCCTGTCCTGCCATGCTGTGTGTTGTGTTTCTTGACACTCGTGGTAATTGCAATGAAGAGCCAAGAATCACCTTCTTCCCTTCTGAGGGAGGATGGAAACCCAGGGAATGTTTATCCAGCATGGCCACCAGTATTCAGAGAGGCCTGGAATCATCCACTGAGACAGACCTGGCCATCAGAGAAATTGCCCCTGTAACAAAATATTCAGACTTAGAATTCAGCATTTTTCTTAACCAATTGGAACTGGGGGTCATAGGAGAAGCAGTTTTCGGGGCCCCAGGTCATGAGATATCTTCAGCTCTCGGGCTTGGCTACATCTCCCTACAGCACCCACAAACCAAGCCTTGGATGAGAAGAGGCCTTTCTCACAGTCTCCATYCCAGTCGATGCTAAGCCTGTAGGCTCAGAAATGACGAGAAGTCTGCAGCAAGAATATGGCTGGTTTTCCTGCAGCCCCAGAATTACAACAAGGGGTTTCAGCGCTAATTATGATAATAGATTCAACTTCAGGAGGCTTCCCTGGCAGCAGTTGCCAAGGAGACCAGTATCACAAGCAGCTGGTCCCCAGCCCCAGATTCCAAGAGCCAGAGAGGAACAAGGCAGGGACCTCAGACAGTCCTTGGCAACCCACCCTGGCACAGGGAGAGTCTCCTAGAGATGGAGCTTGCATGGAACTGTTCTGTATCTAGAAGCACATCCAGGTCCAAATTGCAAGATGCCACGGGGAGACTTAGAGATCCACTATCTTGATCTAGCTGCAAGAAGTACTTCATGGGAGGGAGCTCTCAATTCTTGGAGCAAGGATGCAGGGTCAGAGAGCCCTCAGTCAGGCCCATAGTGGTCAGCAACAGCTGGTGCCAGCCTATGTTGAGATGTAAAGGGCACAGGTTTGGGTGTGCATGCACACCGGGCATGCCAGGAAGGCTGCCACGCCAAGGAGATACTCCTTTCCTTCTGCCTTTTTCTTCCTCCTGCCCCCTTAGTCTTATAACAGGGAATCTTTCTCTTCTGGAAAAACAAAACAAAACAAAACAAAAAAGGCACTGCCATCCCCTTCCAATCCTGCTTCACACACCAGATGTCTCACTCTCAGACCCTGGGAACACATTTCTGCCTGGCTCCTGACCCAAAGGCTGACTTGAGCAAGCCAGGGTTCACCATCCCAATGCATGTTTAGTAACAACAACAACTACAAGAATTCTAACATCACAGCAGTAAAGGAAGCTAGGTAATCACAGATCCCAGCCCTGCTCACAACTCTTAGACTCCTGAAATCTGGTTCCATGGGTTTAAGGTCTCTATTTGCCTACTTCATGTCAGGGGTGTGGTGACCCTAAAGGCAGGCAACTGTTCTGCCACTACTTACAAATGGGAAGAGAGGGGCTCCGGGCCATTTGCATGGCCCACGCGGGATCCAGCCAGAGCAGGCAAAACTACCTTGTCTAGGAACCCTATCCACAGGAGGATATTGTACATCTACACATGATCCCCTGCAGAAATCTGCCCAACCAGGATAATTCCCATTCCTATAATGTTGGGCCTTTTCAGCTTAGGGTCTGGAGTACAATAAAGCCTGAAGGGGGGACCTACAGTGAGGCCATACACATCCCCTCTGGTTAAGATCACACATGGCTCCCCAAGGACCTACTGCCGCCTCGTCCATTAGACACAGCCAGCGCTGTAACCTGGAATCTAATTTCTCCCCCTAATAAACTGTTCTGCTGCCAGGACCTACTGCCTCCGCCAATGTCGGGAGTGAAGCAGAGCTAGGCTGCTGATGGCTGCTTCTAATAAAAAAAAAAATCACACATGGTTGTACATCCCCTGGGCCTAGACAGAACAGAAGCCACATGCCATCTAAGGAATTCTCAGCTGGAATGAGTCCCCTCACCCTCGGGGAAGTATTGGCTTATCTGTCACAGTGGAAGCCCTCTGCCCAACCTAGTACCTCCATAAGGCCCTGGGCATGTGAGAGAAAGTGGCTCAGGGGAGATTAACAAGGCCCAGTACACATCAGATGCTCAGAAAATGCCTCAGACTCTGACAGACTATATAGATCAGGAAGCCCTAAGTCCTTGGAGACTCTGGTGCTGATTCAGCATTTGAGGCCTCCCCAGATGGCCTCAGCTACCCCCCAACTTGTTTCCATCTCCAAACACCACAGTCAGGAGGTATTCTCAAGGAACTTCTCACCCACACTATGGGTCACAGGATGGCCAACGAAGGTTATCTCAAGGATGGAGGGTGCTAGAGAGGTCTGGAGCTTCTACTCTCTCTGACTTATCCACACACAATGCCATCTAGCTATTCACTCCATCAGAAGCCCAAGACTCACAAGGGCTGCCAGTCTTAATAGCTGCTATAGACACCATGAGGCCTCCCCCAGAAAGGCTAGGTATCTGCTACAGGCAAAGGTGACCAAGCTGAGACCATGAAGGGCTCAGCTGGGCAGGAACCCGCCAGCTCAGCACAGGGAGAGCCCTTCCCAGGTACCACCTCATGACCTGGCACCTCCTACATAAGCTCTCTGGGGACTGAAGTTCCATGAGGTTAATTTATTCCCATTAGTCATCGCGGGTGCTGGACAGAGCCCAGTTTACATCAGGTAGGACTGTCCCAGGCCACGCCAGGCCTACACTGCACCCCTGCCTGTTGAATCATCTAAGAAGGCAGCCATACTGCAGGCTCAGAGCCTCTAGCCTAGCATCCTTTACTGTCTCCCAAACATTTATCTCAGCCCTTCCCTTCTTCAGTATGCCCCATTCCAGTCAACTGTGAATCCCACTGAGACCATAGGAAACCTGTCCCATCTCAATCCCAGGAGTGGCCAGAGAGCTGTAGTGGAAATGGCAGTCAGCTTACATCTGCCCTGCTTGCAGCTCTATGCTGGCCCCTGTGCCCTAAGAGCCTGGCCATACCTGGTGTACCTAGTTGTTTTTCTTGCCCCCTTTTATGCTCTTTCTCATCCTCGGGGCTTTAGCACACCTCCTTCTGATACCTGTTAGTAGAGTTTCCTTCTACTCACACAACCCAAGGCCATCTCTTCTTCAGACTCTCCTTCCTCAAGCATGCTCACTTTCAGTGAAGACACAGCCTCATCTGCTCTGCCCTCTCCAATGCCCAGGAGGCCATCCCCACACCTGTGTACTTGAAGAGACCACTGTCCTTGATGCTACAGAGTACTACTGATGGCCACATGGGTACTTGTAAGAACTACCACTATTTTATTTACTCTAAATGGCTAGGGTTATGTTGGGAGAATTTCATCTCAATTTTAAAAGACAATACTCTGCCTCCCTGGCAGAGTAAACTATTTCTCCAGTGTCATTACATCTATGCTCTAAGCAATGCTTCCTCTACGCCTTGGGGTGTTGTTGCAAGACAGCCTGAATACACTGTACCCAGAGATTCTCCAGCCCATGAGCACTGGGTCCATGAAGTCATTCTGAAAAAATGGAGATAAAGATGAAGGGTGTTCTCTGAGGTCTCTGGGGCAAGACCAACCCAGTCTCTCTGGGAAGGCTTGAGTATAGATATGGTGGTTCCAGCTCATGAAAAGACCTCAACAACTGTGGGCTGGGTATCATCCATTTTAGGACATGCCCTCTTCCACCATTGAGATGATGCTGTCCATGGTCAGTTCCAGTCCCCTCCCTCCCATTCCCAGGCTCTCCTCTCCTCTGCTGGTACCTGACACACAACCCCCAACACAGATATTCTTGGACTTAACCTGGTCTCCTCCCCCTATAGACCCCACCTTGAAGCTTTGAAGGCTATTAGTAACATATAGGAGCTCTGGTAAAAGAAACACTTTCCCCTAGCTGCTGGGATGAAAGCTCACCATGGAACCTCTCCCCTCCTGAGTGTAAATCTCCATTTTCTTTCTCCTCTTTTCAGGAGGTGCTCAGGGTACCCCAACAATGGCTCTCCTGACAGAGTAGTTCACAGGCCTCACCACCCACTATCCCACATTTGATGGACAGGCATGCCCATGCCTCCTGCCCAAGCTGTGTTCCTGGCCTGACCTCAGAGCTCACAGCATTAATTCCTGATCATTTCTAAATATTCTCTCAGCTGTGCACAGCTCCAATGATAGCTTGCCCCTCAAACAGGACCTTTTCTTGATATGAGCCTCTTCTGGGCTACCCTTGCTCCTCACCAGCTTTCCTAATGATCTGGATGAGCATAACAAGAGACAGGGCCACAATCAAAAGCACATCCTGCAGAATTGGCCCTCCTGAACAGGACATTCCTGTGAACAAAGGTATATGTAGACATACAGGCTTACAGAATACTGACTCAGACACTACCCTAAACTGAGTGTTCCCAAGTGAACTAGATGGAGTGCCAATGGCCCATAGGACAAGACAAACTGCAGAGCAGCTGATCTGTAAGGAAATCCCAATGTGCTGTGAACACGGGAGAGAAACCAGACAAAAAACAGAGGTATGGAAATCAACCAGAGGTACAAACACACCTCTTGATTTCCAGCATTTCCCCAATTTCCTGCATTGGGCATGTAGTAAAAAGAAATACTATCCATAACCAAGTGCTTCTGTAAGAGACAAAGCAAGCTGGTCATACCAAAGCCTGCAGAGCTGTCTGCCCACGCAATTTCCTTCTGCTAGAATCCAGCACTTGGGTAATTTAACAAGGTGTCACGGARCACCATTGCGGAGAAAAATTTTTTTCTCATGCTGACCCAGGAAGATGGAAACCTACCTGTGTCTTTGTCCCACAATCCCTAGAACCCTCTAGAAATAACTCCCCAAGCTCTTGCCCCTTCCAAGGCTAGCCCAAGCCTCATCTCGTGAGAAGGTGGAAGCAGCAATCACACTGTGGAGCTTTTCCCTCACAAGAAAAAACTGCTGTGCACTTGAGTCCAGGACCATGGTCAGCACCACAGAGACAAACCAACCTTCCCTTGTCCCTTCCCAATTCCAGGAATACAGAAACTCCTACCTCCTCCTCCCCAAGAGTAGCAGGCCGTCTTCTCTGCTGGCCACCTGAATAGGAGGGGTGGCAAGCATAGTCCCAGACCCTTGCTCTATGTGTTTCTCCCACCAGAGGCTTTCTACAAATGTAATAAACAGCAAGCACCGATATCTGTATATCTAGCCTGGATGAGGACATTTTTGCAGCAGTCAAAAAGCTTCTTTCAATATCTTCTACAGCTCAGAAATGTGTGTTAAGACATCTGGGAACCTCACAGCAGCAATGCTAACAGTGGTGAGATCTCAGACATGTCCTTCATTTCCATCAGCAAGAAACCCTTCTCACCCGTTAGGATGTGGAGCACTCCCTGCAGTGAGCCTGAAAGTGAGGTCTGAGCACCTCCCCCATACCCAGCACAGGAAAACATCAGAACTGGCAAGGCGCAGGTGGCAAGTGTACGGCCATTATAGATTCTATGGTGGCCTACAATGCACCCTGGGAATGTGCATAAATAACATCTCAAGAAGACAGAAGCCAGGCTGAAGAGATGGCTCAGCAGGTAAGAGCACTGACTGCACTTCTAGAGGACCTGAGTTCAATTCTCAGCAACCACATGGTGGCTCACAACCATCTGCAATGGGATCTGGCGCCCTCTTCTGGTGTGTCTGAAGACAGTTACAGTGTACTCATATGTAAAATAAATAAATCTTTATTAGTAATAGAAGAAGGAGGAGAAGGAGGAGAGGGAGGAGGAGGTGGAGAAGGGGAAGGGAAAGGGGAAGGAGGAGGGGAAGGGGGAGGAGGAAGAGGAGGAGGAGGAGAAGGAGAAGAAGA
>BDUI01000295.1:25936-64888 GCA_002335545.1 Apodemus speciosus
TTTTTTTTTTTTTTTTTTTTTTTTTTTTTTTTTTTTTTTTTTTTTTTTTTTTTTTTTTTTTTTTTTTGGTTTTTGAAGACAGGGTTTCTCTGTGTTGCCCAAGGTGTCCTGAAACTCACTCTGTAGACCAGACTAGGGTGGTTTTGAACTCAGAAATCTGTCTGCCTCTGCTTTCCAAGGGCTGGGATTAATGGCATGTGCCAAAACTGCATGGCTAGCCTAGTTTTCTTATGTCTGTCCTTTTATAGATTGCCTCAAAAATGTGAGTGCATTTTATCTATAATTTACTTTTAAAATATTTATAAAAATGAATGGCAATATTATTTATAGAGAGGACTGAACATGGAAAAGGAACATTACAGTGTCAAAGAGAAAATGTTTCATTATTCTATCATAAAATTATACGTTTGTGGCCTATAAAAATGTTAGCCAAAACTTTACTCACTTACACAAAACTACACCAGTTATTGACCTACAAGGAATGTTTGCATCAAAGATTATGTGTAGCACAGTATTCAATTATGAAAATTAGTAGTTTCAACTTTCGTTTTCATAGTATTTTGTGTATCATGAAGTTTAAACACTTTCTGATTTGGGACGATCGTCATCTTGTCACTATATGCGTTTCTACAGGTTTTCATTTTTGTATCTACAGTAAAAAGCAATGACATTTTAAAAATGCAATATATCTTCATGAACTTGAGTAAAATAGCTAGTCATTTGCTTGGTAAGCGAAGCAAAATATTAAGTGATTTATTATCAGATTTTATATTGTTCCTAGAATCTATGGTATAAATCTTTCTGTATTTGAATAATGGTGGACAGATAATTTCCCATGACTTCCCTATCATAGTAAAGGAAACGTGATTATCCTTCAATGATGCAAAATGATATCTATTTGTCACTTGTGACATGACAGAGCTAAGGAATGTTAGGGCAAAATTGCGTCCTTTTGACCATTTTGAATATCTACATCAGAAAAGGGTAAAATGAAGAAAAATTGCTAGTTAAAACAATGTAAAAACCTGAGGGCTTCTAAAAACATAGTGGGGAGGAGCCTGGAAAAATGGCCAAATAGCTAAGAGATCTTGCTACTCGCTGCTCTTTCTGAGGTTCTAAGTTCAGTCCCCAGTACCCATATCAGGCAGCTTTAACTCTATATGTATATTTAAATATATATTAAATATATACAGTATATACATAGATATTAGAATAATATTATTTCTCCTTAAGTATTCAAGCCAAATGAATTCAGTAATATGTTTATAATATATTCTACAGAACATAGATTAATAAATCTCCAAAATACACTCTAAACATGAATTATGCAGGCATACATATGACAAGAACATTAGGCCTTATCGATAGACGAATATATCAAATATCACAAAGACTCCACTCTATCTCAAAATAATTTAAAATTTACTTAAGCAAATAAGAACCCAAGCAAATTCTTTTGAGCTAACAAAAATGATTTTAAAATATTCTGGGAATATAAATATTTTGAACCAGTTAATGCAATTTTTAATCAACAAGTTGAATTTTTCTTTGATATAGTAAATATAATATAAAGTTATATTCACAACAGTCCTAAAAATAAGAACAATGACCCAGATCAGCCATGCAGAAGAAAAGAAAGCCATTTCTCTCACTAGAATGTAGCCATCCATAGTTCTATCTGTATAGAATCAATTGCCATAAATCACATATACAATGACAAAGGAAAATGTTAAGTATTCCTATACCAGCACTATTTTAAATACTAGCATTGATTAATTCTGAATTAGGTGAAGTGTTAACTGGTGCTTTCTAGGGAAAGTAACTCTAAATTTGTTAGAATTTCAATTGTAAATGAGTGGAAAGGGGTATGAAAAATGTCTAATATAAATAATGTTTTTGACATATCAAAACCATAAAAGTGGCAAAGAAGAAAGAGAGAAATAATTTACTGCTCTAAAGTAGGAAATGTGTATACTGAGTGGTAAGAATGAGGCTAAAACTCAAATAAAAATCAGGCATCGCAGATGGCCAAAAACAGACTAAAAGTTTGAAATACACATGACTAAGCAGTATGTTTGACTTATAATAATGAAAAGTTCATTAAAATGACAATGGTGTGCCATATTTTAAGGAAACTAATTTTCTAGTTCATGGCTGAAGGAATATAGAAAATATTTCTTACACTCACTCTAGAACATTACATGAAAACACATACCTCATTCAAAAACTTATATTCATTGAAACTGCCCACATATTCTTCATTATTCATTTGCTTAATAAATATTGAGTACAGTGTGTGCTGGAAAAGCAGTTAACCAAATGCAGAAGGGATGGAGAGAACACACCTGGTCAGGTATACAGCCCATGAATATACTCACTGAGATATCGTTTACAATAGACTAGAAGATGAAATGCTAATCTATGAAGATAACTCATAGTGTGCCATGCACGAGACACTGGGAATAAAGACTCTGAGGCTGTTGCTACATTTACTTTTGAATAATTTGTTATTTGGTAATTTCAGAACAATATAAGGTTATATTTATTCACATATGTATGACTATATAATGTACTATATAATGTATGAGTACACTTTCCCTACACTTTTTTATTTCCGTTCCATACCAATCAAACCCTATTCCTACAAGTCTTTTTTCCAGATTCATAAATTTTTTGGTTGTTTCTGACCTATTTACTTTAACCAGGAGCATTGATGTGATCGTTGAATTGGAATTGCCTACTGGAGTCTGATGGACTCACTAGTTCATACACAACTGAAGGTAATGAGCCAGTTCCCTCCTTGCTTCTGCCAACACCAAAAACAGTTTAGCTGTGAGGGATAGGGACCCATGAACCACTCTTACATCTACACCTGACTGGTGATGGGCCCATGCTTGTGTAGATTCGGGGCAGTCATCTATGGCTGCTGTGAGTTCATGATTACAATGGTTGTTTTATTTCCCAGAATATGGCATTTTTCAGTCCTTCCTATCTTTATGCTCTTACATTCTCTCTGTCTTCCTCTTGTAGTATTTCCTGACCCTCAGAGGGAATGATATAAATCTCTTTTATTTAGGGCTGAGCCACCGACTATCACTTTTTCCTCAATACCTTGTGCAGCTATGAATCTGCATTCACCACTATTCACTGGAAGGTTTCTCTGCTTAAGTCTGAGTGTAGCATTTGTCTGTGGCTATAAATATAATACTGATAAGTTTGTTTAGTGCTGTGTCAATTTAGCTTATCAACAGTATTCAGTTATCCTCTTGGGACTATCATATTTCTCAAATTGTTTTCTTTTTCTAAGTTTATAGTAGCATATAAAGATTTCCTCCTGAGAAGCAAACCTCCAATCCAGAGAGCTTTGGTTACAACCAAAACAGCTGTGCCACTATTTCACAAATTAGGAAACAAAATATGCACTACTAAGAGTTGGATACCTCTTGAATTATTGGTTATRGAAACCCCAGAGGACTGCCAAAGCAAAATAAGCTTTTGCCACTCTTGATTGTTCACCAGAAAGAGATGATAAGATACTTTTGCTGAAGATACCACACACCACAGGTTCTTGCTTAGATAAATCAAGCTGAAAGCTTCCTCTCTGACAGAGAGCCTTCACAGTGTCAGAAGGTACAATAAAAGCTGGTGTTGGAGGGAAGTCATCAGTGGCCTTGCTTAGCTATGAAATCTACAATTACCCAGGTCTCATCTTACAGCCAGGTCCATCTCATTGTCCTTTTTTACTTTGTGAATGCTCTGGCTGACATTTTCTAAACATTAGGCAAACTAAAAGCCAATTTCACTATTTTACTTGGTGTTTTTTTTTTTACAATAATAATAGTTGACATTTATGGAACACGTAAATTGTATGTGGTATTCTCAGTACTTTATGTAGGCTAATTCTTATAAAGTAGGTACTTTTATCATTACTATTTTCAATTTTTAAGAAATTATTTAAAAATTAATAGAGGAATAAGTTTACACAATTGCCTATGCTCTCTCAGCTAGAAATATGGCACAGTCAATATTCAAACCAGAGCTCTACACTAGAACTTGTGTCTTTAAATAATACTATGAATAACCAAAAGCATTGGCCTATTAAGACAAAGCAAACATGACATGCTTTTGAAAGACAGAAAATTAGTAGATAAATATTAACTGAACAAAGTATGATAGCCAGTATCTAAAGCCTGAATGAGATGCTATTGAGAACACAATGTATGCACACATGAAATGTAGAAAGGCTAAAGAGGTTAAAAGGACAAGTGCTTTGAAAGATAATGTGATAACACAGACTTGGCAGGACAGTGGATAACTACTTGAAAAATCATATAAATAGAAATTAGACATTTAGGACCAATTCTTCACCTTGTGGATAGTGACCAGATGTCTAATCTTCAGAGAAAATGAAGAAAGACTCCATCGTCTGGTAAATCAAGGAGTGTCTAGTGGAAAGAAATGATACAGTGGAATTAGATGAAAAGAAGTATTGTAGATTCTTTTCATGGCATGGCAAGCATCATGACGGAAACAACTCAGGATTCTAGTCATAGGAATGCAAAGCTACTTACATCTCTACAGACCAGAGAGGAGGACAGATCAGGATGCGGGGCTGGCTATATACGTCAAAACCTGCCCAGATTTTCTCACTTATGCAGTTTCCAGCTGGGACCCACATCCTAAAGTTTCCACCACCTCCAAAGCAGCACCTTAAAGTTGGGGACCAAGTATTCAAATATAGAAGCCTGTGGAGGACATTCAGCATGCAAAAATATTTCAGAACTTTTTATCCAAATTGTTCATTTTCATATTTAACAGTGGAGAAAAAGTAGACTTACATTTAGGAATGAAACTAAAAACTGTTTTGAGATTCTTTGTTATTTTGTAAATCACTCAGTTGTTGATACTGCGGAGCCAGAGAGAGCTAAGTGAGCTTAATTTCCAGTTTGAAAATTTTGGTTATATGAAAATATGAATCTTTCCTCCTGTAACTTGCCTCTTGATAGATATTTTGTCATAGCAGTGGCAGCAGTAACTAATACAATTTCTAATAGGGAACAGAGGCCAAAATGAATAGACAGAGGTGGTAATGGAAAAATGTAAGATATCTGGAACTAGACCCAATCTAACACATTAGTGGGAAAGAGAAGATGTATCATTCAAAATGAAAAAGAAGAGTGTTATTTAAAAGAGAAACAGATGAGCAAAAAAAAAAACCTTTTCTAGTTTCAATAAAGTATAATTGTCTATGGTGTATATAATACTTTGATACATGAACACATTATAGAATTATTATCACAATCCCATTGATTAATAAATCCACACCTCATATAGTTACTTGTTTTTGGTGAGAACATTTAAACTATATTCAGCAACTTTCCAGCATATATATATATATATATATATATATATATATATATATATATATAGTAGTTGTCAGCTATCCCTGCTATGCTATTCAAGAAAAAAAGGATCTTTTGATTTTCCTCTTTACTGAGAAAACATAATATTTACATTTTTCCCATTTTGAAAATGTCTTCAGTGACATATGGTAGAAAGGCTAAAAAAAAAAAAAAGCATGAAACAAGGTAGCAAAATTATTCATTTAGAAAAAGAAATCAAGTCTTATTTTGCTTGTGTTGGGAAAATATCCTAAGAAAACTGCCTCTAATTCTCTCCATTCCTTTCCAGGAAGTTCCAGCCAGTTCTCAAGACAAAGCTCTTGTCCTGCAGACATTCTGGGTCCTGGCTGCAAAGCTTAAACACGAACTCAGTCCTAGAAAACAACTGTATAA
This sequence comes from Apodemus speciosus, assembly GCA_002335545.1. NCBI lineage: Eukaryota > Metazoa > Chordata > Mammalia > Rodentia > Muridae > Apodemus > Apodemus speciosus. Next base: position 31,732 of record BDUI01000295.1, read on the forward strand.
CCAACATCTTACATTCTACATATTAGAATGCATTTTAATTTAATGGCAATATTTGGAGTTGTGTAAATGGGTGAACCTGACCTTTCATGTACATATAATTAGACAGAAAGTGTCTAGACAGAAAGAAGAGCAAATCCTAATAATTGTTACTTTTGCTAAAAAGGTAATGAACTCTTTTTTTTTTTCTTTGTATTTTCTCTTAAGAAACTATTTTTAAAAAATCAGTGTTAGAAACATCTTTGGAGACCTAAGTTAAGAGAAAAAAGAAGATTCGACATTCCCCTGCTTTATACTTCGGATTTGATCACAGGTCAGGAATAAAGCATACCTGATTTTAATAGAACCTGCAAAAGAAGCCTCTCTAGTTCTAGTCCTTGCCCTAAGCAAAATAATAGGGACAATGTGATGGTTTGTTAATAGCCTATTTCACTCCCTCATTAGGAAGGTCACATGTAAAATACTCCTTAGCTCTATACCCTCTCAACTGCATGTGCATTACATTAATTCCATTTAATTTATTTAAATCTATAATACATGTCAAAGAGCATACAGTATTTTATATCTGTCTTGCAGTAGAGCCATAAAATAAATTACTGAAAGGTCACCTTGGTACCTGGTTTCATTAATTTAATTATGAATTGCTCTTCCATTTACTATTGAGTGGCTAACATAATACAAAACTGTATGATGCTTTATAACAGTGCACTGTATTATCAAGCCCATAATGAGACGAAGCACGCCTACTCTGCTGTGCTCAATCTGACCAGCTTCATTTCATTTGCAAAATGATGAAAATAAAAATAATGACTGACATTTTTCCCATTACTTTTCAAAGAGCAGGTTCACAGCACATAGAAGGGTAGAGGGAAATGTTTTATTTGCTGAAAAATGCAGGCACTGTAATGTTTCGGTCTCACATCGAAAGTTTTACTCCTCTTCTGAATTATCTAACTATACCACATACCTCATTCAGGAGTCCTCCATTACACAAGCTCTCCGTGGAAGTTGCTCTACTTAGAGCTGAAGAATAAATTAATGTGGAGATAGCAAAGGCGCTCGCCGTGCTTACGAGGTTTTATTACTCAACCGTATTGCTTTCATTTTTGTGACTTTCCCTATGACTTTTTCTCTCTTTGTTGTACAAGATGTAGGATTTAAAATTGATTTAGATTTTCTCTTAGTCACATTATTTCCAGTTTAGAAGGCTATTTTAAAGAACATTCTCTGCCTGTCTTTATCACAGTTCTCCCCAAAATAAAAGTGCTGGCGAGGAAAAAGAATGAGAGATGAGGTCGTTATATTTTAACTAAAATAAAACAGCAGATTTAAAGAGAGAAGTATATATTTACTGTTTCCCCTTGCATTTTTCTCATACTGTCTTTAACAGTCATTGATCTACCCAAGATCTCCATTGTCCCCAAAATTACCCTTTAGTGAGGCCAATGTTAGCAGTTTAGTAGCCAAGTCTCAGTGTGAAATGCTCCATAGGCAGTGCTTAAGGAAGCCATTCCCCTCTCCTCCCTGACCCCCTGTTTCTATAAAGTTTTCAGTACTTCTCACTGCCCTAGGGGACTTGGTGTACATGTCATAGGGTAATGCTGACTGGGCTAGGAATGCTGGTGGGTCAATATGCCCACCAGTGCCACTGCCCAATCAGTAGCACATTTGTAAGACTTATAATCAACTAGCAAAGATTTCCCTGACACTCTCCTAGACAGGATTTTTCTTTTGGCAGAGACAGGATCACACTGTGTAGCCCTAGCTGGACTCACTTTGTAGACCAAGCTGGATCCAGTTGCCTATGCCTCCCCACTGCTAGCATTAAAGGTGTATGCCACCATGCCTGGCTCTAGTACTGCTTCTTAAGAAAAAAATTTCAAGTTCAAACTGTGTATTTGTTCCCTGGTGATCAGTATAGATCAAAGGTGCCCAAATAAGAACCAGAGAGAAAAATAAACTAAACTAAAATAAGTTGTTATGTAGGTCACTGACCTGAAGAGCACACATGAGGCCTTGGGTTGGACTCTAAGACCTACAGGAAACAAATTATTTAATTAATTTTATCTTTAAGTAAACAAAGTTCTGAGTTAGTATGTATTGTTGAAATGAGCTTGGCCATGACAAGGCCTGAGACTCATGGGAAACTGATGAAGTCTTCACCATGGGTCAGGCTCAAAATCAGCAAAGCCTTCTTCTGGTCCAAGGATGAGTGTTTACAGTTAATAAAGGTGGACATAAACTGGTAACTGATGCTCCCTTCTCCAAGACTCTTGCAGCAGAGACTACAGAGTCTGCTAGACTACAGAGACCTCCTATAAAGAATAGCTAACTCCTCCCCCATGTCTTATATATAATAAATACATGCATTGGGTTCCATGCTGCAGGAGGAGTAGATGCATCTCCAGCAGAACAAGCCACCTGAGCCCCGATGTTCTGTGTGTCTGTCATTTCTTCACTCCCCAAGTTGGGTTTTCAGATAGAAGTCTCTGGGGTTGCAGCATAAATCAAATAGAGGATAACATGAGGGCCCTGTCTAAGGTCATGAGTATATAATGAACTTGGAGGCATAAGAACAACTTTCTGAAACTCAGAGACCCAGTGTGGGAAGCATCTCACATTACTTTGCTAGAACAGTATCAGAGATTTTAGAAATAAGAATAAAACCCACCAATTCAGAGAGTCATGACTGACTTAGAGAGAGAGAGAGAGAGAGAGAGAGGATATTCTATTGGAAAGTCAAACCCATCAGTGCTTTCCAAGTATCTAAAGACAGAGTAGAAAAGTTAGATGTGGTAAAGAACTTAGAAGTTAGAAGATGGAGAAGGTACAAAATGAAACAAACACTAGGTAGGAACATGGACAAAAGGGTAAGCTAAATCTGTGTTCCAAGGACAAGGTCATTCATAATGGGATACAGAGTAAGCTATCTTTTAAATTCTTAAAGAAAAAGAAAGAAACAAACAAACAAAAACTGTGGAAAGCAAAACCCAAAGTAATCAAATAGCAGAGAAGCAATGAGAATCTGGGTTACAGCAGGACATGGGGCCTGTGGAAGCAATCATTTCTGGGTACCAGCTGTGTGACATTGTCCTATATACTCTCTCTCTCTCTCTCTCTCTCTCTCTCTCTCTCTCTCTCCTACAATAATTGTCTCACAATATTCTCTAAACACTGTGCTTAGCTTCCATTGTGTGTGCATTAGAATGTAGATACTCTGCCTATATCCATTGTGTTTCCCCATATCAACATTATGCAAAGGAATATGTAAGTCAGGAGAGATGGATCAACCATTAATGTAGGTTGGGAGATAAGTAGCTCTTAATACCAGTATCACCCTAAAGCTAAAGTAAATTATGAATCAGTCTTTAATTGAATGTCAACTTATTAGGGTTACTAATAGTCACTATAAAGTTAGGCAAACAGAAAATGAGTTTAAATTAAATAAGCAAACTTTTGCAAAGAAATTTGTTTGAGTTCATCATGTATAGTTAAAACAGTTATGATGACTTCATTGAAGGCAGATAATGAGCTCACAATTTTCCTTTGCTGGTGAACAAATGTAGTGTTGCTAAAATTTTATGTGGTTTTTCAAACAAAATAAAAATTAAGGCAGGGGTTTCCAGTTCCTCACTGTAATGAATTCTCAGAGCCTGAAAAAAACAACTGGTTATCAGCTACTACTGCCTTTCAGGAGCTCATTATAAGATATGCAATGATACATACATAGTGGCAAATTTTATTGGGATATTACGTTAAAAACACTCAAAAACATGATTATTTTCTAAAAATCAGTCTTATAGATTAGTAGGTCTGTTTATAAGAAAAAATTAAAGCCCAATAATAACTCATCAATGTACAAATGAGTGTGTACAATAGTTTCGGAATTGCTGTATTTCTTTAATTCAATGTGAAAGTCTGTCCTACAATAGATAATTGGCTCTGCACTTGTGGCTTGAATCCATATTTCTAACCCTCCCAAATCCAAACTAACGAGCAAAGAAATATTTAATAATGACCACTAAGAAGTTATTTTGAGTCCACAGTCCAGCATTTGGGAGACAAAATCAAGCTATGGGAAATGAAGAAGAATCTGGTAAAATCTCGTATGTTGGAGATGTAGGGATTAGGAGCAAAGGGCAGATCCCAAGCTTCTGGACTGTGAGACACTGCTGACACCAAAGCAGCTCATTACTCCCAACAGACCTTTCCAGAAGTCCATATGCCAGGTAGACTGGGAAGACAGTGACTGTAAGACTTATCAGAACCAAGTCAGATAGAGAAGGAAAGATAGCACAGCTGCCCCTCTGCTTTCCTGAAAACATGGAGACTGTTAGGAAAGATGAATTTCTTAGGACAAGCAATGCCTCATGCTCTCTATTTTCTACAGCCACTGGATGTTCATGCTAACATGCCAAAGTGTATTCCTCCATCTTTCTCCAAAATTTCAGGTATGGACGCAATATTTACTTTAAAAATGTTAACCATTACATATACAACCTAATGGATGCTGATTTTTATCAAACAGGTGAAACTTAGGAATTCAAGCCAAATGCAGATAAACCAGGACCTCACTAGTGTTTTCTGTTCTAAACCACTCAAAGAGTAGACATAGTCAGGACCCACATTGGCATGTCAATGCATGCTTTGAACAGTAGGATGATATTAGCAATTGTGTGTTGAGTTTCTGAATAAACAAAAATGAATATATCCTAGCATTTGATTGGGTTGTGGGTTGTTCCTTTGTTGTTGTTGGTCACAGTTGGTTAAGTAGTTATAATCAAAGAAGAAGAGAGAAGAATACATTGGATGTTCTGATGGCAAAGATCAAACTTGCACCAAGGAAGTCAATTCTCCTAATCAGCAGAAAGTAGTCTAACAATAATGTTAGTTCATAGAGGGTTGAGAAATGGTTGACAAGAGTGGATATAACAAAAGATTCTAGACTGATTAACAAATGTTATATCTTGGTAAGGTATGGTTTACATTTATACATTTTAATATGTATAAAATTTGTCTTAAATCTATAAACAATTTAATGGCAATAGGAATATCAAAAAGTCTGAATAATTGATTGACAGCAAGTCATATTTTATATGTGAATCTTGACTCCCTCAAAATAATATCAAGGTTCCCATTTTTAAAATGAACCAGACAATAAATAGATAATTCACATTCAAAAATAACCAGACAATTGGTAACAAAGAAAGTCTCAATATCATTATTTATAAGAAAAATGGTGGTAGAAATGGTCATCTGGAAGGATGCCAACATGATGAAGCCTACTTATTCTCCTGTCAGCTCTACTGGCTGTGGTCCATTAACAAAACCCAGTTACAGTGGTACAATCCACCGCAGGGTAGAGGTAACCAACAATCAAAGTTGTGTTTTATGACCTTGGTAACACATAAAATTTCCTAGAATAGTGCTGATCAGAACAGAATAAAATGATATGCAATGTGCCTTTAAAAGGGGGAAAACACATTCTGAGATGTCAGCATCTCAAATCCAAAACAAAGGCCTCAAACAATCATGATGTTAGTTTGTGATAAGCAATTTTAAGACTCAATTCAATGCTCTGTTGCTAGAGTGTAATTTCTAAATCTGTTCCTTTTCCTTGACTTACTATTAGGATGTCCTTATTGGTGTCTATTATTTAGTCAGTTTTCTTTCACCGTGGCTAAGATCATCCATATAAAAAGTGTGAAGGTTTGCTTTGGATCAGAGTTTTGATGTTTCAGTCTACTATGGGTTTCCCTGTTGCTATCGGGCCCCTGGTAAGGCAACAATCAGAACCCTGCAGTAGAAGAAACTGTTCATCTCATAGCAGCCAGAAAGCAAACCCAGAGAAAGACAGATTGGGATCTCCAGATCCCCTGAACAACACATCTCAGGGACCACACTTCCTTCTTAGGCCCTACTTTCTAAATGTTCCATTACTTTCCAGTACACCACAGAGCTAAGGGCGACTGTTGACATAGACCTACCCTATAGTTCTCTTCTTAAATTTAAACAGTAGTTGTTCACGGCCTTAGTTCCTCTGTTCTAAATAGTATTAATTCATAGTAAATAAGATCTCAATAATTAGAAAACACTGCAGTTCTGAAGACCAATTCAGGTAAGAGCTTTCCATTATAATTTTCCAATTTCTCCTAGCATGTATGACTATAAGGACAGGCCATGCAATAGCAAAAGAGAGAATATTTACAGAAATTATCCACTAGGACAAGGTTCATGATGATGTCAGCCAACTCGATTCCTCCAGGGCTTCCAGGGACTAAGCCATCAACCAAGGGGTACACATGGTTCTAGTCACAATTGTGGCAGAGGGAAGCCTTATCAGGCATTGATGGGAGGAGAGGTCCCTGGTCCTATGAAGGCTCAATAGTTGCCCCAGTGTAGGGAAATAGGGGTGAGGGTGGGGGAGTGGGGACGGGGGGGGGTGAGTGGGTTGGACGAAGGGGCATCTCCTTGGAGGCAGGGGTGGGAGGATGGGTTGGGGGTTTTCTAGGAGGTAAGAACCAGGAAAGGGTATAACATTTGAAATGTAAATGAAGAATATATTCAATAAAAAAAAAACATTCTGCATCTGGCCTTGACATTGTTCATTACTTAAATAAGGTTGCTGCAGTCCCACGGCCTGCTATTTATTTCTACAAAAGCAGTTGTTTTTCTGTTTCTGAAGGTCCCTCGCATTAAATGTCTTAATTACAAGGATACATGTTAGTCACTAGGACAATTAGTTTATAAGCAATTCAAAAGATTTAGACCTTTTACTTAGCATAAAGTTGCTGCTGCAAAACCTCATGACATGAATTTGGTTCCTGAAATCCAAATAGTGATAGGAGAGAGCCAACTTGTGCAAATTGTCCTTTCACCATGATCTGTGTGTGTGTGTGTGTGTATGTGTGTGTGTCTGTCTGTCTGTGTGTCTGTGTGTATATGTGTGTGTCTGTCTGTCTCTCTGTGTGTGTGTCTGTCTGTGTGGGAGGGTGGTATACGTTCATATAGGTACACACAAAAAATTACATGTAAAAAGATACTTCAAAGAGCTTTCTTCATTAGTAAAATAAATATATCCTTTGTTCTTACTCCAGAGGCTTTGGAGCAGAAAGCATCACAATATAAAATGACTACAAAACAAGAAAATTGGTCTTTCTTTCTCAGCTTTATCAATGACCCTCAACTTAACTCCAACTACAAATGTTTCATAGAAGAATTGCCCATTCTTCTTCAGGTCTATATGTCAAAGGCAATGACCTTTTGAATTGGCTTTGTTTGATTTTTATATGATTTTCTCATGCTACAAAATATGGTATACTTACAATTATTTCTCCGTGTCAAATTTGCATGTTCTTCATTCTGTCGCCTACGTTTACATGCAGATATATGTCTCTGACATGCTCTCATCTCTCCCACCTACTTCTTCCCAGGATAATTAATAATTATTCTGTATTCTTTTGCTGAGATATCCTGAAATTTTATGCAATATACTTTAAGCCTCCATTTCTACAACATTCAGTTTAAAACCAACTATCAAAGAAAGCAAACACATAAATGTAACTCTTCATTTATCATATGGTTACTCAGGAAGAAAGCTATTTAAAATCTGAAATAACTAAAGTCACTGCTTTGGGCATGCAGAATTAAGAACAGAGAAGGATGGCTAAGCTACATAATGAAGCCTTCTATGATTTCTATTATTTTATGAGTTTTGCACTTGGAGATAAAAGAAAAATGATAAAATACAAATGAAAAAGTTTATCTGACTGTCCTTTTAGCTGTGACTGTGTGAATAATTTCAGTAGCAAGTTGCTTATGCCTTTTTTATTATTTTTTTACTTATTCACTTTACATCTTGCTCATGGCCCCCTTCATGTCACCCCCTCCCACAATATTTCCCCCAAGCCCCCTCCCCTTCTCCTCTGAGCTGGTGGAGCCCCTTCTGGGTATCTTGTTCTAAACCCGGCACATCAAGTCTCTTCAAGGCTAGGTGCATCCTCTCCCACTGAGAGGCAGCCTAGCTAGAAGAACATATCCCACATAAAGGCAGCAGCTTTTGAGATAGCCCCCTGACTTCAGTTATTCAGGACCCACATGAAGACCAAGATGCACATCTGCTACATATGTGTGGGGAGGCCTAGGTCCTGCAACTATAATCTTTTTCTAAACCTACTTCTAATGATGTTTCTTAAAAGCCTTAAACTCCCTTTTAGCTCACCACCCACCAGAGGTAATGGAAAGGAAAGGATATGGGGGAAGTGGACCTGTTTAGAAATGGTTCTTTGGAGCAACTCCCATCTATGTTGTCTGGAAATCTGCAGCTAAGTTCACAGGTCAGCATCATCAGCTCTCTCCACTCACAAACACTTCACAGATACACCAGCAGACCAGTTCAGCAGTGTCAGGTTAGCAACAGCAGCGCCACGACCTAGTAGAGACAGCCAGGTCTCAGCCTCAGCATACATCAGCAGGAGGGACCAGGAGGAAAGCCATGAAAGTTCTTACCTGTACCTCGCTCAGCTAAGTGAAGATCCGGGAAGACATGAGAGCCACAAGTGTTGCTTGGCCAGCTCTATATGCAAGCCAAACTCAGCCTTCATCACTGTCTTGTCAGTCCTTTTTCTACTCCCCTCCTCCGTCGGTTTTGCCTCAGCACTTCTTGCCTATCCCAGCTGTCATCACTCTGCCAAACACCCAAGGTCCATGGAAGGGGCAAGAAACAACAGCATACAAACAGAAGTATCTTTAGTGGGTTTCTCTCCATGTAGTCAATGACGAATGGAGCTCAACTACACAATGTAAGGCAGACCAATACATGTATGTCGTTAGCAAAGAATCCTTCATCATGTGTCCTGTCATATCTTTGTTTTAGCAGAACATCCTTTCTCCTGTATCTGCTTCAGCCAAATGTTCCTTTATGAGTCTGCCTTAGCCTTTCACCTGTGTCTACTTCACCTAAACATTCCTTCAAGTGTTTGCCCCTGCAAAACACCATCCAAAACAACTGACTTTCCAAAGAACCCTTAAGTTTCCACTTCAAAGTCCAGTCCATGTATGTTCTTTGGTTGGTGGTTCAGTCTCTGAGAACCCCAAGGGTCCAGGGTAGTTGACTCTGTTGGTCTTCCTATAGAGTTCCTAACCCCTTCAAGGCCCATAATTCTTCCTCCTTTTGTTCCATAAGAGTCCCCAAGCTCCATCCATTGTTTGGCTGTGGGTGTCTGCGTAAATGTATGCATGATAGGAGACTAGCACAGCTTTCCTCTGAGATGCTTTGCCCAGCAGCTGACTCAGTCAGATGCTTATACCTTTATGTAACCTTGTGATAGTCACCTTATCACTTTGGCTATAAAATTTCAGGCTCTCATGTTTGAACACTTGACTTCAGCTGCTGTGATTGTTTTGAGAGGCTGTGGAAACCTAGGGATACAGGGTTCAGATGGGTGACATTGGCTTCCAAGAGAAAACTTTTAGAATTATTAGTCTGACCTGCTTCTTGTTCCACTAGGATATAAACAGGTGTGTTCAAAATACCACCATTATAGATAGAACTTCTTCAGCCACTGTATCCTTGTTGCCATGATGGACTGTGTCCCCTAAATATGTAGAAGGCAAAATAATCCTCTCCTCCAGTTATAATGCTTCAGTCAAGAATTTTATAACAAGAAGAAAAGACACACACACACACACACACACACACACACACACACGCACACACACACACTGAGAGAGAGAGAGAGAGGTTGAAAGATTCTCATATTCTAACTCTGTATTTAAAGTTGAGTAGATTCTAACGTTCAAGTCTAATACACAAGAGCCACACTTTTAATATTATAAAATATCACTTACTCTGCAAACAAGTAGTGCATTGCACATTTCCTTATTTAAATTCCTCACATTTTGAGGAACATTTTGTTCTCATGTAACATTATTTCTGCAGAGAAGTGAACAAATGTAAACTTACCCAAGTCAGGGAACTGATGATAGACCCTGGTAAGAATACTACCAAACTCTAACCTGGTAAGCCAATGCATTTTCTTTGGAACTATTAGCAAGAGCAGAGATGACTCAAAGACAGATATGTTACCGTACTCACAGTTCAGCCAATGGAAACTAGAACCCTGAAGCTCTCTGCTCAGTTAATAGATACCTTGGAAGGTCAGAGAATGTCTCTTCTAGGCAGTTCAGCTCATATGAGCCTCTTGCCAATTGCCCATGTGATCTCAGTAGTATAACCTTGGGAAGAGGAGAGTCTGTACACCTTGTCAGTTTCAGTGACTTCCTAAGGCTTCTGAGTTCTTTCTTTCAGTAGTATTGATGAGTCTTCCTTTAGAACATTCTTACTATTAAGAAACTTCCCTGCAAAGTGAACATTTTATCTCCTGTAGGTTTAGTTTTTTTTAAATCTACTTTTAATAAGGGTTCTCAAATACTTTAAGACTTCCTTCTAGACTACCATCCAAAGGTAGCGGAGTAAGGATGGTAAATAGGACAAGGGGAAGTGGACCTATTTAGAAATAGTTCTTTGAGGCAATTCCAATCTTCATTTGGATTTTTTGGTCAGGATACCAGCAGTCCAGTTCATTAGTGTCAGGATACAAAACACAAATTATCAGTAGGGGCATGATCCAGCAGAAACAACTAGGCCACCGCGCTATCAGCACGAATCAGTGGGAGTGACCAGGACCAGCCAGTACACTAGGAGAAGTTCTGTGCCATACCTGTCTCAGGGAAGATCAGTGAGAGAGCAAGAAAGCATTGCAAAGCTAACTATGCCAAAGTGCCATCACTGTCCACTGAGTCCTATTTATACTGTCTCCAAACATCATGTGTCCTCCCACTGCCTGGGTCTTGCCTCAGCAAAGCAACACATGAGTCTGTATCACCTGACATATGCAGAAACTTCCACTTCAATCTCCCTCTAGTGTTCCCTAAGCCTTGAGGAATTTGGGAATCTTGCCTCTCTACCACATTTCACACCCAACTACTACATGTGACTTTGTTGTTGTTGTTGTTGTTGTTGTATTGGAAGTGATTGTTGCTTAGGAGAGAGAATTGCCTGTACTCTTGATGTCGTCAAGCATCTTCATTATTCTGTCTTCTTGAACTTGCTTGTGACTTTTCCCTCTCATTTTAGTTAGGAGCGAACATATTTTTAGTCTCTCTGTGGGCATCTGTCATATGCGGTTTTTTAATTTTCATTCTTTGTCATAATATCAAGACATTTTTATAAGAGGACCACACCATATWGTCTAGTCTAGTCTAGTCTCAAAGCCATGATCCCCTTGCATCAGTTGTGACCACTACTCCTGTCTCCACCTTATCAAGATTTTGAATGTCTCAGTGCACCTCCTCTAGGCAGAGGAGCTGCTCTCCCTCTTCAGGTTTATTGACTCTGCTTTCCTTACTGGAGATTCTCCTCATTTTAGAGCAATACCCAAAGAAGGGTTTGCTGAGGACAAGCTTTCTAAGTCCTTAAATGTATGCACAAATTACTTTTGAAATCGCATACTACTTGGCACCAGAGTGACTAAAGTATAGTAGATCATTTTCTTAGTGATTTCAAAGCATCATCCCATGACCTTCTTGATGCAGATGAGATGGTGGGACACCTAAAGACAAGAGGATATTTGGGAACCTTGTATTCTCTACACAAGTTTAGATTCCTTTACATTTTGCTGAAGGGGATTTCTGAGTTTTCTGTGTGGAGGACTTCTATCAGAAAACACCTGTCCTGTTGTTTTTTCCCTACTATCAGTTCTAGGAATTCGGCTTAATATTTTGTCCATTGGTGATCACGGATTAGTGATAAGTTTTCTACTCTGTTTTGTCAATACTCTCTTGGAAAGATGATCAGTTAGAAGTTTAACTACTTGAACTGATATTTTGTCTGTTATTTTCTGAGATCCTTATTTTTGAACATCAAAAGAATTTTTTCAAAAATTGTATCTTAACTTATATATTTAAACTCTAAGAATTGTTCCATTTGCTTCTTCACCCTTCTTTTAATTGAAAATAGATTCTCTCACACAATACATCCCAACCATTTCCCTTCCTTCAACTCCTCTTAACTCTTCCCCTCACCTGTCCTCTCTCCCAGATCTCTCTCTCTCTCTCTCTCTCTCTCTCTCTCTCTCTCTCTCTCTCTTCCCTTCAAAACAGAGAAGGCCTCCTAGAAACAACAGACAAACAAGACAAAACAGATGCAATATGCCAGTGGGTTTCAACCTTCCTAATGCTGTGACCCTTTAATATAGTTCCTCATATTGCGGTGACTCCAACCATAAAATTATTATCATTCCTACTTTATAACTGTAATTTTGTTATTGTTATGAATCATAATATGACTATCCATGTTTTCCAATGGTTTTCAGACTCCTTTATAGGGTCATTAGACTCAAAGAGGCTGCAATAAGACAGGGTGAAAACCCTCATATTGAGGCTGGACAAGGTAACTCAAAAGGATAAAGAGAGTCTCAAGAGTAGGCAAGAGTCAGAGACACACCTGCTCCCTCTCTTAAGAGTCACACACACAAAAAAACCCATCAAGCTAACAGCCATAACATAAACAGAGGACCTGCTTATATGATGCAGAGCCACGGAGTCACGGAGTCCCTGTGCTTGCCCCTTCAGTCTTTGTGAGCCCATATGAGTCCTGCTTAGATCGTTCAGTGGGCCATGTTCTCCTGGTGTCCTCTAGCTCCTCTGACTCCTACAGTCTTTCCTCCCCTCCTCTGAGTTCGCTGATCTCTGAGGGGAGAGACTCAACCGAGAACTCTGATTTAAACTCTCTCTCTCTCTCTCTCTCTCTCTCTCTCTCTCTCTCTCTCTCTCTCTCTCTCTCTCTCTCTCTCTCTCTCTCTCTCCATGTCTGGCTTCAGGTCCCTGAACTCCCTTTAGTTGCCAGAAGAAGCTGACTCTATCCACCCAGGTTATAAAAGATGCTACAGTTAAGAGCTCCATGCCCTACCCCCTCCCCTGCAAAATAAAAAAAGAAAAGGGTGCTTTACAGGTAATGCTATCAACGTGGTTGAAATTCTTCTAGTAATTCTTCAGAGAAAACTAAATCAGAGCATTTAGTCACACTGAAGTTTTGAAGAGACTGAGAACATGTCATAGATACATAGGTATCTATCAGTAATAAAGATATAATTTTCCAGCAACTATCTGAGCAAAGGAACTCCTTTCATATTGATGTCAATGCAAGACATGCATAAAATGCCACCAGGGACTTATCAATAAGACATTTAATGAAAAAAAAACAGCTATACATTAATAGCATTGACAGAAAGGGGCAAAGAGGAAAAAATATTTTATTTTCAGTATTACAAATCACTCCAAATCCTGATGTACTCAGTCACCTGAATCCTCGGATGCAGATTGAATATTTTTGGCTAGGCTGCTTCACATGCACTGCCCTCTATCACCATCTTTGGGTTCTATTGCCTTATCATCTCTTTTGAGTGCAATGTTATCAGCACTTGGTCACCCATGCCTATACTCACTGATTCATTTAGGAGGTCCACAATAGCATGACATTTCGATTTCACCATTTTTTCCATTTACTGGTTTTGTTATTCATTGCTGATCAGATAACACTTTTAGAAGTGTAAAATCATGACTCTCTTACAAATATAATATGTACACATATAGAATTTTCTCATTAATGAATGAGAAAAGTGACACCCTACTTTGGTTTCTGTTGTTGTAATAAAGATCATGACCAAAATCATCTTGGGATAAAAAAGCGTTTATTGGACTTACATTTCCTAGGTCACAGCCCATTGTAGTAAGCCATGGCAAATTCAAGGGAAGAACTAGAGCAAAAACCATGGAGGAAAGCTTCCTTCTGGCTTGTTCCTCCTGGCTTTCTCAGCCACCTTCCTTATACACCCCAGGACACCTGCCCAGGGATTTCTCTTCCCACACTTGGGCCCTTCCACATCAATCATCAGTCAAGAAAATGTCTCAGAGGCTTGACTCTAGGCCAGTCTGAAGGGGACACATTCTCAATTAAGGTTTTCAATTGACACAGCTGCCTTTTGTCACACTGACAAAAGAACTAACCAGCAGAGTAGTAAAATGGCAAAATAATGTAGGGCACATTTCAGATATGAGGAATTTATTATCAATTTAATAAAAGATATTATAGTCAGTTTTCCAGATTTTACATCAAATTAGTTGGTATCTTAACTTCAGGTTTTTTTTCCAATTGATAGGAACTTTTTGTGTATCTGCTAGATTAAAACCTACACAATAACTAGGTATCCCTAATACCTAGAATATATATAATCATCAGACAGCATCATCTAGCTTAATTTATCTTCCTACAGGTAAAGGTCTCCTTATCAACTCTGACCACGGAGATACACATTTTTATCAGAAGAAAAGGAGAGTGAGTTAGATATTTAGTCTAGAAACCCCTATCCTTAACAGTTGATATTAACAAAATCAAAACACCCCATCACTATGAATCTCCAGTTTTTGATTAGTCAATTTAGCCTTATTAAAACTCACTCATATAGAAATATCACTTTCCTGTCATACATTATTGAATTCCACATGTTTGCTTTCTAACTCGTGTCCCTTAGGAAGAGACTTCACTAATATAGCATAGAATTAGATTTTAAAACCAATCTTTCATGCAGCAATAGCTCATTTGCAAAATAATTTCAGTACAGAAGTATAGCACATGAGCTTACAGTAAAAATGGTGAGTAATGTCTTCACAAAAGTGAGCTTTCCAAGAGGCTGTGAGATATGCATCAATTAAAACTGGAAACATCTCCTTAACAAAATGGAATGTTAAGAGTTTTAAGGCCAAGAAAAATAATGTCAGGTAGCTCTCTTTACCTGTAAGTATTTTCTAATGATGCAAAAACTGCTACTCCCTCTTCTAACTTTTTACCTATTAGAAACAGGCTAGATAGAGGTCCTTCACCTTAAATCATTAGACTCATGATTTTTCTTAAGAATCCCTGAGTAAGGCAATCATTTCTATTGGTTCCTGGTGAAAAAATTATTCTTCTGGAGGTCAACTAATTGTAACCTTCCTCTTTGACATTTGAATTTTTATTCAGTGATTTTGATACAACATGGAATTTGATGCTCTGAAGACTCAAGGATGTCAGGTTCTTAACATAGCTCTCTTGTGAGAAAGTCACAGGAGTTCAAGTAACTGAGGACTAGTGCTGTGGAGATAATCAAAATGGTATTATTACTTCTAAAATGTAGATTTATATACTTCTGAGTATATATATATGTATGTATATATATATATATATATATATATATATATATATATATATAAAATCACAGTACTTTATACTGAAAGTCAGCATCTGCTCCTCAGAATCTTTTCAAGCCATCTATCTGTATTTAGACTGTAATTTTTTCCAATCATTTTCAAGACTGTTCTAATCTTCTGTGGGTCTTTCACCTCCTAGATAATTTCATCCCACTCTCCTTTGCAAGCAATCTTTCCTTCATTAACTCTAAATATTCAAGTATACCCAGGCTGAACCTTTGAATCTACTGTCTTTTCTGTCTACAGTCACTTAATGATCGCATCCCTGTGGAAGCTTACGTACCATCTGAACACAGAAGAGGTTCAAATTTTTTATGTCTAGATTAGTGTCTCTAAACTTAAAGACTGCAAAGGCAACTCTTTTATTCTCAGAAAAAAATATCTAGACTGTATTCTCATTCATACATTTTTACCAACTGTTACTATCCTTCCTAAAAATCATGATGATCACCACCCTGGAATGCCTTTTAATTAAGCCTTTCTTAATTGTTCTTAACTGTCTTTTGTTTTCTCATTGGATTTGAGGCTGGCTCCATAGGGGCTCCATCAGATTACAAGACCATGTCTGGTACTGTAATCCTGGTTAAAAAGCCCATGGTTGGGAAGGTTGAGGCCCTAGGTAGGAACACACTAGTGTTGTTTGGAGAAATGGTCATGTTGTCAAACTGCCTTCTAAATATTCACGTTTATACCAATATATCTGTACTGCCTTCAACCTTGGTCAGAGAAGCTTTATCTTATAGTAGGCAGTGGTTAATGTAGAGACTCCTAACTGACCAAAATGCTGTGAATAAATCACTTTGATGCTCAACCCATTAGAGAGATCCTCAACCAAAGCTTTGAAGACATCATAGAATAGAGGTACACAGACTGTTAGAGCCAGAGGATGGGAGGAGTGCTATGAAATGATGTCTTTTGGCACATGAAACAGCCATTGCATCCACGAACCCTCAGCCAATATCTGCACAAGAGCTCCACAAGATCAAGCTAGTTCAAAATCCCAGTGGAGAAGGGTAAGAAGCTAATGAGGCCCCATCCAATAGCAAAGGAGCTTCTGGCAGTTGGTGGCTTCTGGTGGAGACCTGAAAGAGCAATAGAAAAGACAGGAAGATTTAAGTTATAGTCCCTTCCCAACTTCCTCAACAAGGGCTTCGAGCCAATCTATTATTAAAAGTCAGTAATTTACACATTCATACAGCTCATCCTCCCAAGCACAGAGCAGAGAGAGGGATACCACATGACCAACCCTATACTTCTTTTCATAAGCTCCCAATAATTTTTATCTCTATCACTGTAAATGTCATTAAAAGACACCATTGGACCTGAATCAACATCCTCTACTCTGCTGCCCTTGTCTCCTAGTATTGTAATTTCCGGTGCACTGTTCCTAATGTTCTTAAAGACACAATGTTGCTATAAGATCTCCATAATGTTTTGTTCTTCCCTGGGTACTTGTCTCCCACGAGTGTCTATGTCATTTGCTTCAGGTTTCACTCATGAACCATCCTCTCAAATGGGCATTTGCTAAACATCTGCCTAATCTTTGCCAGTCCTCGTTTACATCATATCCTGCTTTCAGACCAGTCTCTCCCTGCTATTATGTTTGTATTTCTCCTTAAACCACCTAAATATCTATTTCATGTGATGTTTAATTTACTGTTAGCTCCTTGAGGATGAAGATTACCTTTCTCTTTGCTTCATTACTATGCTCCAGTACCTAGTTCAAGGTAGATGCTCAATAAGTATCTGTTTAATAAATGACTAAAATTTAAGTGTAACCACTCCTTTCCCTAAGCATCTCCTTTGCTTAAAAACTTGAAATCCTGGAGATGCTGCACTTGCACCTCAACATTGAGCCTCTGATTCTGCCTCTTGATTTCTGTGATCTCAGGGTATGGCGGCATATGCAATACTCCAGCCTGTTCATCAATGATTAGGAAATATTAGGCCTGACAAGATGGCTCAGTGGGTACAGATGTTTGCTTCTGAGCCTGCACACACAAGTTCAGATTCTTGGACTCATATGTTCAAAGAGAGAGTCAAACCCCACAAGTCTTCCTACAACATACCTCTGCTCAGTATGATACCTGAGCATGTGGATACACATGTACACACACACACACACACACACACACACACACACACACACACTAAAGGTAATAAAAGTTCAAAATTAATAATAACCAGATATTTAAACACAAAAGAGTAGGGAGAAGAAAAGTTGACCTTCACTGTGCAATTTCAATTACCAGCAGTGAGATTCTTAATGTCTTCTGGAAGAAGAATGGGCCCTTAGCTATTTAAATTCAGCACATACAGCTCACAGCAAACTAGCAGGGAGTACATCTGATGTGGGTAGTGACATAAAGGAGAATTAATGGGGAAAATGTGTTTCATCACTTCGAATATGATCATATGCTCTGGGGACATACAGACCATCAGCAGCAGAGTCAAAAACCAAGTTACAGTTCCTGGCACACTGGTTTGTCTCCATTTAGCAAACTAATTTGCCTCCTCTTTGAGAAGATGATTGTGACATTTGTTTATCTAAAGATGCTGTATTATAAATACCGCTCAAATAAACTCGAGTGATTTCAATTTAGACATACAAATAAGGGCTATGATCAACTACACAGAGCACAGAGGCTGACATGAAATCCTGTGCTTCGCCTCCCCCATGTGCAGCATGCTAAAAGGAAAATAATGTAAAGAGAGATTAGATTAGATGTCCTCAATTTCAGAGTAGAAAAGGAAAATGTTTTCACATATAATGTCCGATTTTGAAAATATATTTCAATTAAGAAATGTAATTACAAAAATAAGACATGCCTAAATTAGATGTCAAAAATAAACTCAAGCTTTATACACATTTGCCAGTTACTACAACAGTAAAATTGTACAACTTCCAACTCTCACAGAACAAAAGGAAATTGACTTTGTGTCCCTTTATCAAATATTCAAGTATAAATTCTTTTAAAATGGTAAGGCTTATATGTTTTCTTATTTCTGACTAACCCATACTAATAATTGATTAAATATCTTCTAATTATCAGTAAAATCCACTTTTGGTTTATAAATAGAGATCCTTAAACTCTAAAAATGGGGACACAATAATCCTCAGTATGTTTCTGAATCATCTAAAGAAAGAGTTCCAAATTCAAGGCACAAAAATGAATCCAGGGTGTGATAAAAATAAAAAATCCCGGTGCTACATAAGGTCAGGCTACTTATTTGAATATATAGGTCAACTGACTGAGAGATGCTGAAGTTGGGATACTTGTCAGCCATTTCAGGTTCACAGACAGACAGGCAGGCAGGCAGGCAGACAGACAGACAGACAGACAGACAGACAGACAGACAGACAGACAGACAGACAGAGAGAGATGTTCTTTCTCTCATACACAAACACAACCTCACATGGACACAGAGATATACATCATACATACATACATACATACATACATACATACATACATACATACATAGACAAATGTGTGAATATCCATATACAAATACATAAACAGAGAGAAAGAGACACACACAGTGAGACAGTTTAAAGCCTGAGATACTAATGAGGGCCAAGTCACGAAGTTACTGTGAAATATATTCATAAAAACATTTGTTCCTGTCATCAGAACATCAAGGTTTTCTTAGCTAAAATGAATTCAAAACAAATTCATTTGAATCGTCTCAAAACACTAAAACCACATAGTGCATAAACATTTGTTAGTACCTGACCTGGATTATCAATTCCTTCACTGTCTTCCTCATTTCCCAGGGTAACAGTTCAGTAGTTAAACCTCTGGTCAAATATTCTTCTCACATCGCCTCATTCTCAGCAGAGGACAACGCATACAATTTCAAACTCCTCCCGGCCTCCTTACCTTGGGCTCCTCGTTTGGGCTGCTGAGCAGCCCCTCTGTGCTCAGGAGTGCTTTGGGCGAGGCGACAATCTTAGATCTCAGTTCTGCCTTTGAAAGCCTTTGCGCCCGTTTCCTCGTCTGATGGATGGCCGGCTGTTGTCTGGTGTCAGTTCAAAGACATAGGCTGCCTGGTGTTGATTCGACTCGAGTTATTAGAAGTGAACCGCATGCATCTTGAGTCTTCACTGAGGATGGTGATGTGGACATAAGATAAATAGCATGCGTCTCTGGGGAGAACCTCTGAGCGATCAGTTTCAGCTTCTCAGGACTTTCTTTACTGCTTTTGTATCAAAGAAAGCATTGAGCACTAAATACATGTGGAGTCTGGTCAAGTCATAGTGGCCTCTGCTTTTATGGTTTCTTATGGTTTTGTTCTTAGCTAGGAGCTCAGACACTGGTGCCTTTCTGTTTCGACTTCTCTCGGATAGTTCTGACAGTGCATCTACTTAACCTGTTTCCCATGCTCCAAGCCCCACACTTTGTATTTATGCCTACTAGTGGACATATTTTTTATTAGCACTTTACCCAAAAGGAGAGTTTGGGGGCAGGATATGATGGCCCAGGTGAATGTTCCTACTGCTGCCCAAATGTATGCATTTCAGGTTGCTTCAGTCATTTCCACATCTGGAGTACTGTAAGATCGTCCCATGTATGAACAGTCCACACTTGCCATACTGTCACATTTCTTTCCCTGCTGAAACCACCTCACATATGTGTCACATATGTGTCGTGATTGCTTCTAGCGGCACAACAATTAATTGCAATAGTTGGTTTTCAGCATTTTTATTATTTAATAGACATATAGGTGTTGTATGTTGAGATAGATAAGAGGAAAGGTAAACACACACATACACACAATGTGTGTATGTGTGTGTTTGCATGTGCATATGTGTGTGTTTGAAGTATCCAAAATTTTTGACATCAAATTGAAAAATACACTGTAAAAGCTATTAAACCTGCTAGGTTTTATACATATAAAGTATATGCACAGACCTCACAGAAAAACACTGAGATAAGGGCTAGAATGGGAAAGCAATCTGAAGTGTAGTAACTCAACAAACAAAACAGAAATGATTTTAAGGAGACTTAAATACATTAAAAATAAATTTCGGAGTCTTTACACTGTTGCTATAGCTTTTTCTTTAAGTCCAAAAAAAAAAAAAAACCCAACTCTGCAGTACCATTTCCACAGGAAAAGCAGGACTTATTAATGTGTCGTGGTAAAGAGAAAAATGTGAAAAAAGTTAAAAGTGGAAATGCCCTGGAAAAGACAGAAATTTCTCCAGGGAAACCCATATTTCCATGCAATCATGAAAACGAGGCCACAGACTAAGATGAGCCATGGAAAATTCAAGGCGAGTACCGTGCCCACAGCAATGATCACATTAATTGCTGCAACTGCTCTATATGAACAGCCCATCATGATATCTTACTCTAGAAACTCACTGTTTGGAAAAACTGTTAACTGGTTCATCAGAAATCTACAGTCAACGTGTCTGAGTTGGTACTGCTGCAGTGGGCAGGATGTGAGAGAGGAGGAGGGAGGAAATACCCAGGACTTGAAGCAGGGGATAATGTCTGCACTTCACTGTGTCGATTTACATCATCATGAATCTGCACAAAAGAATCCCTACCCTGCTAAGCACTATATCCATAAAGTTCAGTACATAAAAGGAAAATGTAATACCTGGAAGGACATTAAACATAAAAATGTCCTCATAATGGATGCTGCTGCTGTTTTTATTTTAAATTTCAAATCACCTTGATTTTTGTTGTGATAAAGCTAAGTTTTAAGTATCAGCTATATTTTAAAAGATTGGTTTGGTTTTATATTTTTATTCAAAAATGTTCTCTTTGCATAAGCTGTCCTCAAGCAGATAGATTATTTCTTATACATAATTTGAGTGAAAACCCAGTAGGTATGTCCACTCCATTCTACCCTACCCTCTCATCCTTTATAAATGATCATACCTTGGATTTTGATATTTATTCTTCCTGCAAATATATATATATATATATATGTATATATATATGTATATATATATATATATATGCTTTTCACAGATACAGTGGCATATTGCTTTGTTGTCCCACCTTTATGCCTATGGTACTGCATTTTAGGTCTTATTTTGTATCAACATTTACATTCAGAATTAAGCCTATGTACTGTGGCCCGAGCACTTTTAACGGCCTTGAGGAAACATGTTCCTTTGAGTTCTACCGTCACAGAAATACTCCTCAAAACCTGTGGGTAGCCCACCAGAATCTGGATGGAAATATGGTGAGACCCAGGCCAAAGGGCCTACTAAACTGTGCTAAAACTCCTCAGCACAAGAATGAGACAGTTATTGATTGATGTTGGTTATAGGTGCTGCAGTAGAGAGAGATGCTCACCAAGATGCCAAGGCTTCATTGTCCAAAGGAGCAAAGGGGTTCAGCCTTCTTGGCAAAGACTGACACCCAGCCAGCTCACTCCAGCTACTTTATTCAAACATCATACAAGGTTAATTGGAGCTGGGAAAGGTTCCAACTACCAATGTTATGTTGCCCTTGCTACCTGTGAGAAAAGACAACCCACACAAATCTCAGCCTCTTTTCACCATGGCTAGCCAAACTCAAAAGTAAGAACTCCAGATTTGCCAGGAGTGTCTTTGGGCCAAAGTAGGTTCAGCTGAAAGCATTCACATTGCACCATATATGGATTCTAGGGAGACATTTCTTCACAATTCAAACAGGATCATAACCATTTCTCAGCTTCTATTGATTGACCCAAACATAGCAAAGGCTTTGCTGAAACGTTTCAAAGCCAGACACAAAGGTTTTACCATACATATCACTACAGATGATAAATGGATGGTGTTAGAAGTCACTGCATTTGTCACATTGTACCAGAAAACGATCACTCTATTCCTTCCCAGCATCCCAAATAGTCACAGTTTCATCATAATTTTTTTCTACGCTTCTATTCAGCTCACAATTTCTAACTGCTCTGCAGTAAATTGTGGCTACGTCTTCTTGTGGGACAGTTAATCACTGCTGTGCCAACTCCTAAAATGAAAGCTTCTTTGGTGGGTGAGGTGTGCTGCCTCCTTTTATTATCAGGAGACTGAAATACATGGAGAACATGCATTTCATGAGATGGATAGAGATGGAGCCTATCAAAGCATAAATGCTAGACTTGCAGAGTGAGTTAGAGCAAGGAGTAGATTCATGCCCACAAGAGCAAGTTGTCACAAAAGACCAAGCCTGCATGTCCCTGCCTCCTGCTGCTGTCTCCCTACCATATGACCACTGCAACCACGGCTCACACTACTATGATGCCTGAAGCCTTTAACATATCTTAGTAGTAGATAACAGGACCATGTTCCCTGGCCTCTAGAATTACGGGCTAAATAGACCCTTTTACTTTATAAAATACACAGCCTCAAGTATTTTGTTAGAACAGTGAAAAGAAGACAGTAACCTATTAGTTTTCTTAACCTGGCCTTATTTCAGCTTTTCTAGAGCCCTGTCACATGAGTTGGTCCCCTTCTGTTACTCATACAAGGCTGGCATGCCGCCATCACCCTCCATGAGAATGCTAGAGCGCCTCTGGCTTCTTTCTTGTGTGTAAAATGCAGTTCTGTAAGTCACACCTCTTCCTCTTTCTTGCCTTGCCCCCTGGTTTTGGAGGCCATGCTTCTAATAATTTCAGGTCTTTATTCCAGCTATGAGCTCCATTGATATCTTGTCTGAGTACTTAACTGTGTATTTAAAGCTTGGAAATATATTCACATTAAAAAAATGTAAGAGGGAAAATGAAACAAAAGCCCTATACACTTAAAATCTAAATCTTCACAGAACGTTTTCTCACCACATAAAAAGAGACTCTTCTTGTATCCTATTAAAATTCATCCTTTTTTCAGATTTTCAATTTCTTTAAATCCGAGTGAGGGAATTATAGCATATATTGTTAAACTTATCATTACATGAATTTAAAGGTACTTAATATAATTTTTATTCTTAAGAGGCTCAATTAAAGTGCTTTTTTTGTCCAAGGACAGAAGGTTTTAACCTTTATCGAATTCATGAGAGTGTGACAGTTCAGGATGAACAATAAGAAGTCATGGTCTATATCTGTCAAAGAAAAAGTCCTAAGGAGATGATTCAGGGGGCTACATTAGGATCACATATGTAAAATCCAGACATGACAGCAAGCTTCTGTAAACCCAGTCCTGGGAGGGGAGACAGCCTGGTGCTGGGGGCCCCTGGGCAGTGAGGCCAAAACCGTGATCCTAAGGCCCAGTGAAAGACCCACCTCAGAAGACACTAGGAAAATGCTAAGTGGCTAAGTGTTGACTTCTAGCCTTCCCACACATATGCAGACAAGTGATCCTGTGCACAACCATGTCTACAGGCACACACACACACACACACACACACACACACACACAAACACACACACGGACCTCTCCCTGTTTCCTACAAACATGCAAAAAGAGAAACTAACAAACCACATCATTTTAAGAGAATTTTTGAAATTGTCTTTTTGAGTATTGTGCTAAAAACATTGTGTTCCAAATGTCTTTCTGCTAAAATCCTAACTAAATGAGAAAATGAAAAAAAAAATCATAGCTTCACTCCTATTGAATTTTTACAGTTAAGATATAAATTTTACAGTTCAGATATCATTGCTAAGTAATATTCAAAAACTGTTATTGATATGAATTTGTAATATACTGGAAATGTATCTATATGGGTAAATTATATCAAAGCCCTGAGATTATCTGAAACCTTCAAGAAACAAAAACCAGTAAAAATAGTCTAAGGTACTTGCAAAACATCATTCTCTGTCTTCTGTGTGTGCAATTGCACTTGCATGCACACACACACACATACACACACACACACACACACACACTAAACTAATAAAATGTCATAAAACCTTTCAAGAAAAGAAATTAAGAAAAATAGTTCACTTATATTTAAGATTAAACACTTGCTCTTTTGAACTACAATGAAATCTGACTTTTAATGGATTTAATTTTCATTTCTGTAATGGTTATCCAACTCTGTAATTCTTTTAAAATCAATATGTCATTGCATGTATGAAATAAGCAAGCAATATATACTGCTTCTCATACATTTTAGTATAGCCCGTATCATAAACTTCCGTGACTTCACAAAGAGGAAGCTGGGAGTTAGGAAACAAGACTCTCTTCTTTGACTCAGACATCCCCCAGCCCCATCTTGGTAGAGCCGGCGACCTTGTTGAAGGCAGTTCTAGTAAGAACCTCTGAGACCTGATTGCACTGACCTGTTATCTGCCTGGGCCTCCTTCAGCAACAACCTTATCACCATACTTTAGGCAGACACTTACCTTTCCAGTCCCGTTTAGAATTCTCCATTCTTGGTCCACTACCACAACAATTGGTTGTCCTTATGAGAGTAAATCTAATCTGGTCACCCGCCTCTTCTGCAAGACCCTGTTGAGATGCTTCCTGTGCCTACTGCTGAGACAACTCCTTCAGAAGTGTCCATTACATCATCTTCAATGAGTGCCACAGATAATTTTTTTCTTTAGCAGTACAATGCTCAGAGTGACATAGCTGTTAAGTAGAAGGGGAGAATACAAAATAAATCTAAATACTGAAATTTCTTCCTCCTACCCCACACATCTCTGTTTTGGATCAAATATCTTTCGTGGTGTAATGTCAATCAATATAGGGCCCAATGGTACCGACGAAGAAAGCAACGGAGTACTGACTCCATTGTGGCCATAACGTAGTCAGGAATACGAAGTCTGGCGTGCAGCCTTATAATCCACCCTGTCCTTCCCATCTTGAAACTCAAGATGGTCAAGTGGCTCATTTAATATAAAAAAAGATGGAGTTCCCTTCTGGGTTTTGGTTGATCCCTGATCCTGAAAGAAAGATTTTTTTATATATATAAAAGAGAGAAATCCCAGGCCAGTGCTATAGGATGCCTTTCATTTTCCTAACCTATATGACTACATTTCAGAGGCCCTGAATTCCAGGGCAGTCCCGTTAGTATCCTCCTAAACTTAATCCTACCTCTCTTTCTTCCTCAGTGTAGCTCCTCTTATTCTAATACGCCAGAACATCTGCTCTTGTTTCTGGGATCCTGCCCCCAGATGATTGTGATTGGTAAGTAAGATGCCAATAGCCAATACCTGTAGAGAACAGACAGCGGCGGGGGTTTTTAGGATTTCCTGGGCTTGGGACTGGCAGTGGAGAGATCAGCAATGTGGGCAGAGCATGGAGGAGAAGAGAGATGCCACAGTGCAGGACAGAGAGGCATAGCCACCATGTGCTGGAGCCTGGGGCGTGCAGCCTAGAGGACTGCCCAGTTGGGTCTAGGGAAGCCAAGGGAGAAAGCAGTAGTAACTGGGAATTGTCAGCGGGAGGTAGATTATATCAGCACTGGAGGTTAGACAGTGGTTCAGCTATTGTGCTGTTTAAGACATTAAAATATAAAGGTTGTGTGTGTGTGTCTTTCATTCATTCTGGAACGTAAACGTAAACCATTGAGGGGGTAGCAACCTGCTCCTAGAATTTATTACAATACCTCAACACATGCTTGGGGGGGAAAATCTGCAGTCCTCTGCTAGAAGCCAAGAACGCCAGCGCTTTAAGTGAGAAAGCATTGGCTTTATCTCCCTAAGACTAGAGTCTGCTTATATGAAAAGCTCGAGCCATTGCATTTGCCTGTTTGCTGCAAGCTGCTCATTACCTCGTCTGGCAAGCAGAGTTAAGCAGGAATCCCAGGCTGCCTGCTCTCATTTCTTTCAGGGAGCAGCTGCAGGGACGTCAGAAACTAAATCCTTTTAGTATTTTCCGATCTAGAAAAGGTACAGAAAAAAAATGTATCTTCTCTTTCACCCATAGAAGTAAAATAATGCCTTTTTTTTTTTTTTTTTTTTTTTTTTTTTTTTTTTTTTTTTTGCCTGTTAGGGACAAAAGTAGGGCATTGCTGTGTAAACGAGGCGGCTTAGGGGCCGCCCTGCCCTTGCTTTGAGACTGAAAAAAAAAAAACAAAAAAAAAACAAAAAACAAAACAACAACAAAAACGAAAAACAAACAACAACAAAAAAACGGTGCTTCAGGCCACACAGGCCAGACCCTGCAGACTCCTTGAGCTGGATTCACCCTCCAACAGTTCTCGGGACATTTCACTCTTAGGAGATTTAACCATGGGCCTTTTTCAGTTATTCGGTAATAGAGATGACAAACACTCATTAACCTGGACAGAATCTCTTCCTGTTTGGAAGTCTTGTTCCTGTATTACTAATATCATTGCAATGCCGTCTTTTCAAAGCTGCGCGTGCATGAAGTCCCACTGTGTATTAGTCTGTTAGAGGACCAGGGTGAAGTTGTGCATTTTAAAAACCACACGAAAACAAAAGTACTTGGAAGCTGCCTCTCCCCACAACTCCCCTCACCCCACAACTTCCTCAATGAAAGGCGCTGTCTTAGTCTTCTCCGCTTGAATACTGGAAGGCTTCTCGCTGTTTTAGTGTCAGAAAATGAGAGTGCAATGTGTGGGTTCTTTTACATGCCAAGCTGGAGACTGGCTCAGAGTCAAGGTCTCTCCAATTCTCCTTTCTCCTCCAGGCTTGCAGGGAAACTCTCAAGTCCCTTATCTGAGAAAGCATCCTCCAAAAGAAAAGTCTTTCCTTGGAACCTCAACAAACAATCAGAAAAAAAAAAAAATAAAAAGAACAATCAGAAAAGAGAAGAGACTAAAAGTTAAGTCCTCCCACACCCAATCGTTCCACGTGTTCCACTGAGGGCAGCATCAAATCATCTGGGGACTGATCTGCATATGTAGACACTTCATTCGGTTCATGTCCTGTACCCTTCTCCTGGGCGGAGGCCTTCCCCTCCCTCTTCCCTTCCCCTCTAAGAGGAAACATATGGAATGAACCACACTGGGTCACTAAGTAATCAATCATTCTCCCGTGAGTGCCACATTACTGATTTACATAAATCACATGGGTGGAGGGAGAGTCCCTCCAATCGGTCTGCTCAGAGTTTATGCCAGGGACCTTGGGAAGAGTGGGACATTTTTCCTTCGCATCTACAATTGCTTCAATCAATCCAGCACAAAGACAGTAACTCTGTCTTACCTCCAAGGTTTCGTCATAAAATGTGGAGCAACTTTTGATTTCCTCTCCAGGACACATTTCCTGAGACTCTAAGCTGGTGTGTAGAGTGCATCACTGCCTAGTGCTGTGAGGAAGCCATGGCTCATGGAGAGATCATACAAAGGCTTCCAGTCATCCCAGACCAACAACCAGCCACACCAGTGAAAGTCTTCAACCCCAAGGCTCAGACCTCAAGCATCGTACGGCAGAAGACACCTTACCCACAGCATGCCTGTCTGAACTCACAAAATCTGTGACAATAATGAAGTGTCTGTGACAGCCCATCATTTATTGATTAAGTGATCAAAAAAGAAGTAACTATCAGAATGCTCTACACTTAACTAGAGCACACCTTGAATTCTGTTTACCCACTCGATCATTTCTAGATCTTGTCCGCGTCTGCCAGACATACAGAAATAACAAAAATGTGCTGTGTGTCTCCATATAATTTCCTCACTAGTACAATTTACACACACACATATACATACATACATACATACATACATACATATCAACAACTATCCTCAAAACTTTTATATCTAATATCATTTGCTTGTGATTCAGTTTTAAAACACAATATTCAAGTATTCTAAGCATCTGTCTCAAATACTTTGAAATTTTTTTTCTGAATGGTGTGGTATTACTTGCCCTTAATTCCAGCACTCATGATGTAGAGGCAGGTGGATCTTGGGAGCTTAAGGCCAGCCTAGTCTACATAATGAGTTCCAGAACAGCCAGGACTACGTGCAGAAACTCTGCCTCATTTTTTTCCTCTATTCACAAAAAGGTCTAGAATAGAAGCCTCTAGACAGGGGTTAGAAGCCAGCTGGCAGGAGATAAATTTGAAGGCCAGAATTCTTATTTGCATAATTTTTTCTTACTTATGCACGTTACAATCTTTTCTTAATTATTTAAGCAAGCTGTACAGCTTTTAAAAGCTTGTCATTTGATAGCAGCACATAGCAGAACTTAATAAATTAATGTGCATTTCATTCTTCATCGTCATCTCAATAGTCTGAGAAACAGACAGGTTGTCAATTTAAAGCAACAAAACGTCAACAAGCTTTTTAGTTTTTAAACTCATGTAATTTTGTTTTTAGAATTGAAAACCCCCCTCACATGATGCTGGCTACCATGACAGACTTCAGCTTTGCTTCGCTGGAGCTGGCCCCACTGCAACATTTCATTTGAGCACATATTTCATTTACTAGGGGAAACTTTTTTAAGATGAACAACTGAGAAAAGCATTAAGGAGGCTGTGAAAGCATAAAGAAGAAAATTAAGACAATCATTCTTCATAGTGGCTCAGTAACTTCTTTGTGTTTGCTAAAGGTACTAATATAATATAAAGGCGAGAAGGCACGTACTCAGACCATGATGAGCTATGTAGAAAGGCCAAAAGGAAAGCTCACTGCAGACTCCAATCATCATGCAATCCACACACTATTTGGTAAAGAGATGATTATTCATTTGTAGTTATTGGGGTGTTTATATCATATTTTAGGATTATCAGAATATTCAAAGGAATGGTCAGTTTGGGTAAAGTATGGATATAGGTGGAAAAACCACTGAAATTCTAGATTAATATCTTCACCTAATTTTGGTCCAATTTATTAGTGACATAGTATGTTAAAACCATAAAATAATTTAATATATGGCATCATGCTTATGAAGAATTTGGTATTAACCAGGGTGTCATTGTAATGAGACCTATTTCAAAACCTTCATTTTTTATTAGTAATTTATAACAGACAAAAATACATACACTTTAATATTTACAAGTCTTTGTACAAGCATTTAACATTTTCCCAAATTTAAATTATATAAAATATTTATGTTATAAATAGTTATTAATAGTTATTACAGTTATTTCTATTTTACAGACAATAAGCACACTAATTTTTTAATTATTTTTCTTGTATCCAACACAATATATATTTTTATACCAAACATAAAAATAATGGACATGTTATTAAGTGAACATAAAAAATATAGTCTGTTTGTTCATTTTGTTTTTAGTAGAGGTTAAAATCTTGGCTTTTACTGTTGTAGAAACCCTTGAGACTGTCCCCATGGTGCCCCTCTGGAGGCTGCTGGGGCCACCCTGACATCACTCAGCACTCACTTGCTACCAATTCTATTTATTTCAGAATTATAAGGCAGCCGCAATTGCTCTCTGCAGGCTGGACTGGCAGGTCATGGGG
Source organism: Apodemus speciosus (assembly GCA_002335545.1). Classification (NCBI taxonomy): domain Eukaryota; kingdom Metazoa; phylum Chordata; class Mammalia; order Rodentia; family Muridae; genus Apodemus; species Apodemus speciosus. The sequence continues at coordinate 61,308 of BDUI01000295.1, forward strand.
TGGGTGGGACATGGCTCTTAACATTTTCAGAGGGAAACAGATGTCCAAAAGTCTAAATAAATGCGTTCAGAGGTTTATGGGGTCCATGGCCAAGTGGAGTTCCCCCAGAGGGGGAGGTGGGGTAGGTGCCTCCAGGAAAGCAGGCAGCTTCGCACCCAGCTGTGCAAATCATTGGAGAAATAAACTACTGTGGTTGAAAAAAAAAGAACAATATTTAGACATTGGAGTTCATTGTAAATAAGGCTGTACTTCAATGTCCCTCACATCACCAAAGGATTTGGGGTTAGGAGCAAGAAGGCATGTAGGATTTTTGCATTTTTCATTTTCTTTTACTGTTGTGTCAATGTTTTCTATGGTATCTTCTGCACCTGAGATTCTGTCTTCTATCTCTTGTATTCTGTTGCTGATGCTTGCATCTATGAGTCCTGGTCTCTTTCCTAGGTTTTCTATCTCCAGGGTTGTCTTACTTTATGATTTCTTTATTGTTTATAGTTCCATTTTTAAATCCTGGATGGTTTTGTTCATTTCCTGCTTTTTTGTTCCTTTGCCTGCTTGATTGAGTTTTCCTGTAATTCTTTAAGGGATTTTTGTATTTCTTTAAGGGCTTCCAGCTATTTGTCTGTGTTCTCCTGTATTTCTTTAAGGGAGTTATTTATGTCCTTCTTAAATTCCTCCATCATCACCACGTGAAGTGATTTTAGATCTGAATCTTGCTTTTCCAGTGTGATGGTGTATCCAGGACTTGCTATGGTGGAAGAATTGGGTTCTGATGATTGGTTTCTTGGTTTCTGTTGCTTATGTTCTTATGCTTGCCTCCCACCATCTGGTTTTCTCTAGTGCTACCTGCCCTCCCTATATCTGACTAGAGCCTGTCCTTCCTGTTATCCTGGTTGTGTCAGAATTCCTCAGAGTCAAGCTGACTCTGTAATCCTGTGATTCTTGGATCCTGGGATCCTGGGATCCTGGGTGTGTCGGAGCTCCTGGAAGTCAAGCTGCGTCTGGGACCCAGAGATCCTGGTGTGACCAAGGACCTGGGCCTGTAAAAGTGCCTGGGAGTGGAGCTTTCTCTGGGTGTTGTGGGACTGGTGGCGGCGGCGGAGTTTGCTCCCAAGTTCTGCTTAGGGCACCAGCCTAGACCACATTAAATTTTTTAACTCACCATTAAAGGAGGAAAGAAAATTAACCTAGAAAATGAATGGAAACGTCATGAGAGAAGCCTGTTTGTTCTTCTCTGTTAGAACATTTGTCAACTATATTTTAGAGGAAAAAAAATTAACTATCAATGGATAGTTTATGATGTCTCTAAGGAATTTGAATTTCAAGTAAAAACCATTAAATGTCTCATAAATTTCTTGATCAAAACACAGTGAGTTTCTTTTCCATTAAAATTTAGCTTCTTAAAACATGACAAAGGTTCAGAACCTAACTTGATTCGGTAAAGTATTTGTGATGAGAGCACAAAGACCCAAGTTCAATCCTCACATCTCACACACATACACATACACACACACACACACATACATACATACATACATACATACATACATAACACACACATATATGAACATACATACACATGCAAATATACATATATACATATACACATATATGCACAAACACATACATGCATATGCACATTCAAATATATGTACATATACAAATATATGTACATATGTGTACATATATGCATACACATGCACACACACATACACACAAAGGTGAGGAGGACAATAAACAGCAGTAGAGGAACAACAGGTTAAAGCTTACTGATAGTAGGGTACCCAAGAACACCGAGACCCACAAAACACAACTGAAGCTGAAGGAGAGTTCCATACCTGACTAAAGATCAACCACCCAAGAGCAGAGGGCCATACAAGTCAAGGATATGCTGAAGCCTATAGAGTAACCGTTACTGCTGAAAATGGTAAATTCACATGAAAAGACTAAGGATAGAGTTCATGGCACTGAATATTAGTTCTACAGAAGAAAACAATGCCTCCATGATATTACAATTTATTCCAAAAGAGAATTGAATTAAAAAATGAAGTAATGAAAAAATCTATCAACAAACTAACTCCAGGCACACAAATACCCCACAAAAAACAAAACAATGTAAAACAAAAACAATAAGCAAAACAAAAAAACATTAAAAAATGAAAAAAGACAACATATATTCTCTGAAAGTTAGCAATAGTATASTAATGGCCACTATGTGATCTAAGTGAAATCCAAGACAAAGAATCCAAAAGAACAGTTTGAAATATAATCATAGAACTCAAGAAGGACACAAATGCAAATGTGTCATAGGATATACAAAGACCTGAATTAAAAAGTAAGACAATTTAGCATATGAATATAGAATTTCACAAAAAAATAGAAATATTGAGAAAAATCAAACAAATACTGGAAATGAAGCACACAAAAGTCAAATATAAAGTTCATTGGAAAGGCTCGCCAGTAAAATAGATAACATGAACCACAGAATATCAAAACCTGAACACAAGATAGATTGTTAAGACCATGTGCCAAAGACCAGCTTTGGCACCAAAGGGTAAACTGAGGCAGGAAGCTGATGAAAGGTCAGTGTTGAGAGCAGCTGACTCATGTGGATTCAGATGCCTACAGGGCCTACAGCAGTTTGAGATGTGAAAGGGGAGAAATGAAACACTCAAAACACACACAGAATGGTTGAAGCAAAAAAAACACTTTTCCATATACATTAAAGGAACAATCCATTTATTGGAAATTGTAATTTAAAAATATATGTAGCGAACATGTCATAAACTCACTAATTACAGTACAGTAATGGTAGAGTTAACTGCTTCAGTGCTGCACGTTCACCATGTACATTCTTCTCAGTGGCCCAAGGAACTTCATCAAAGGTCTATCACATATAGGACACAATGCAAAGCAAGCCTCGAAGATCAAAAGAAAAGAAAGAAAGGAAGGAAGGAAGGGAGGGAGGAAGGAAGGAAGGATGAAAGAAAGAAAGAAAGAAAGAAAGAAAGAAAGAAAGAAGAAAAGAAAGAAAGAAGAAAAGAAAGAAAGAAAAGCCTGAAATAACACCATGTATTTTTATGAGCACATTGGAATAAGCTAAATATCAAGAAAATTATGAGTACACAAAACATAAACTGTTATGAATCATATAACACACTCGAAAATGATGAATGAGTCACTAAGGAATGCAAAGAGGATATGAAAATATATTCAGAACGTGAACATACAACAATCTAAACTCCATGCAATACAATGGAGGTAGCACCTGCATGGCTGCCAACTCACTCGGAGGTCTGTGCAGCCTGTGCCAGGATTTCAGTCAAGGCAGCCACCTTGCCTCAGGGCACTACAGACTACTAGCAGCAGGGACCAGGTATGTGGACAGAGTCCAAGACTGACACCAACCACCATGTCAGGCTCTTGCCTGCACCCAGAGCCAAAACAGCTCGGCAGCAGTCTCAGGGAGCCAGCCTGTCTGGTGTGCAGCAGAGGCTGCCATCTTGCCTCAGGTCAGAGCTGCAGGTGGTCACCAACCCGCATGGCCACCAACTCATTTGGGGGTCTCTGCGCTCTGGGTCCGG
>BDUI01000295.1:71238-86035 GCA_002335545.1 Apodemus speciosus
GAAAGAGTGGACCCAGGTTCTGGAAAGGCCCAATGCAGCAGTGTAGGGGAATACCAAAACAGGGAAGTGGGAAGGGGTGAATAGGGGAACATGGGGAGGGAAAAAGACATATGGGACATTTGGGAAGGGTGGGGAAACCAGGAAAAGGGAAATGAAATGTAAATAAAGAATATATCCAATAATAAAAAAAAAGAAAAAAACAATGGAGTTTACAAAAGACATTTAAAACTCCAAGTCCCTAAATCAAAAAATTAGAACTAAAATAATGGAACTTAAATATGCACTTTCAGAATTAGGGGCAGAGGCAAACAAATCCAAAAGCAGTAGACCTGGAGAAATAATTAAGTTTATGTCAGAAATTAGTGGATTGAAGTGTAAAATATACAACCAATCAATGAATTCAAGAGTTAATTCTTGGGAAGATAAATAAGAATGAAAACACTTTAGTCAAATTAATCGAGAGAAAAGCCACATTAATAAACCAGTGATGAAAAGAAGATGTTAAGACAGACACCAATGAAATCCCGAAACTTTCAGAACATGTTAAAACCCATATTCCACTAAATTAGAAAGTCTAATTAAAATGCATACAGTTCCAGATGCATATAGACTATCAAATCTAGGACAAGATAATGATAATTTAAATAACAATTTAATCAGATCTATGACAAGACATGAAATTAAAGCAGTAATAAAAACAGGAAGTTGTTAATGACCAATACTGTGAACTGGTCAAAAGCCGACAACTGGATAAGTTATAGGCCTTAGGGACAAGCCTATTACTTTTGTTTTGTAAGTAGACATGAGGTCAAACCGTCTGCTAAATATTTATGCTTGTATGTCCTCAGCTTTTATTTAAAGAGCTTCTTTTTGTAAAAAAAAAAAAAAAAAAAAAAAAAAAAAAAAAAAAAAAAAAAAAACCCTCATGACTGGTCAACAAGCCAAAAACAAGTGAGAGTTACCCGAAACACCAAAACACATGCCCATATTACCCTTCCAGTGTTTATGGACCATCACAGAAGAGGGAATAATAATAGGAAGGATGCAAGAGCTGGATAATACAGAAGATGAAGGCGAAATGGTTTCTTATGGGCATTACATGGCTGTGTCACTCATGAACACACAATAGTTGAGTTTGCCTACAAAGGGGCTATATGAGACTGCGCCTGAAATTGTTCAATTATAGATGGGGCACTGCCTTGCCCAGAGGATTTACGGGCTAGCTAGTATTGTTGAGGGCAAGAAAATCATTGCTTTTGGTGGTGTAGCCACTGGTGAGTTCTTCATGATCCACTGGCTAGCTTCACACCTATGTCCAGTGAGTGGACCTGGTTAAACCTGTTTGATTACAAATCAAAACAAAAAGACCTGAAGGTAAGTTGGGGACTTGGCTGGAGGATTAGGGGGTTAATGGGGTTGGAGGAAGATAGAAGAAGTAGAGCAAAGAGTGTCTCAAGAATCATTATATGTGTTTGAATTCTATTTATTAATTAGCAAAGGGGAAATGAAAACAGACATTTTGATTTGCAATTTTAATACCTCTCTGCACTATGAAAATGCTTGTATGCTAAGTTCATTCTAATAATGGAAACAAGACAGAGATAGCAACTGACACGGGAGTGCTGTAGAATGCAGGGCTTTCATCTGAAGAATGATCACAGGCCTAAATGCAAAGGTGTTCCTAAACAAATTGAGACATTTTAATTAGAACTTTGGAATATATGCTTCTTGACAGCACAGGACACATTTTTTTTATACTTTGTCTTTTTTCTGTGCCTAAAACATAATTTAGGTATGTATTTGAAACATAATAAATACATATTTTTAAGGAGTCCTTTATGTAATACCAGCACAGAATCTGCAAAGTTACCTTTCACATTCAGCTAAAATAAAGGGCTTCCTGGCCAAGCATTTTGACCTAAGCTCAGGTCCCCACCACCCATGCGAAAGCTGAGCATGGCAGTATGCAAGGCAGTATGCAACCGTAACTCCAAAACTACAGAGTGGAACAGACTGATCTAGGGTGTTCATTGGCTAGTCAGTCTAGCCAAAATGGCAATCTTCTAATCTAGTAAGAGATCCTGTCTCATTTAGGTGAACAATAACTGACAAAGACACCTAATGTCCACCTTTGTGCCATACACATGCATACACACACACACACACACACACACACACACACACACGCATATATACACATACTACACACACATGCATACGTACATACACACACTATACACACATGCATACATACACACATGCATATATACACATACTACACACACATGCATACATACATACACACACTATACACACACATGCATACATACACACACGCATATATACACATACTACACACACATGCATACATACACACACTATACACACACATGCATACATACACACACACATATATACACATACTACACACACAGGCATACATACACATATATACATAACATACACATACTATATATACACAGGCATACATACGCATACTATACCCACAAGCTTTATAAAAAGCCATACAGGAAAAGCATGGTCAAAATGTGAAACAAACTAACTAAAATATGATTTAGTGAGTCATAAAACTACAGAACACTGCAATTCAAGTTTCCCCTCTGTGCTGCAAAGGTGTGTGTCTTGAAATCCAATCATAATCTGAGGTTCTATCTACTTGTGATTGATAATGACATGATTATACTGCAGTTTATTATTTATCAAATTTTAGATTAATTCTGAAGGCTAAACCTGAGAGGGTTAATTACCATAACAGAACAGCATGTAAGAGCTATAAATCCTGATGGTAAAATAGTGATGCAGAGCAGAGAGAAATTGCCAGAGAGGAGAGCTGAGGAGAAACACAGGGACCCTCAGTTTCTTGTTTCATGTAATGGGGAGTCAAGGTCAGTGACACCAAATTACCCAAATAATACATCAGCTAGTGGCACATCAAACTGAAAGTAATGAGAAAATGGGCATTAAGAATAATGGGATGGTCATGCGAGTGTTGGTCTCAACCCTGGGTGGATAACCTTGTCAATGCTTTAATGAGGGTATGAGATTTTTGTGTCTTTACTTCTATTGTGCAACCACAAAATGGCTGCTGCTTCCCCCAACTTCCTGTTTACACTCAAGGCAGGAAGAAGGGGTACAGCCAAATCTAGAGGGGGGAAATGCCGTTGAATGTGGATATGAGTGAGTCACTTCCTAGCATCTGCCATAAGGAGGAATGACAATCCAGTATCTAATTTATCATCTTCAAAGTAATATTGTTAACAATGGACAGATTGATTGTGAGAGCAACAAACTGAGCTTAAAAACCTCATTCTGTATAGCAGGGAACGAAGAATAAATTCATAAGTTGATCTACGAGGAAATAAAGGTAATAAACAGAAATTGTGAACAAAGAAAATTAAAGGCAGCTCAGAGTCAGGAATGGTGATGAGACATTGAGGGAATTTTGTTCTTTATTACAAACATTCCAGAAACGCAGATAGGCTGACTCATGTTCTGGAAACCTCCCTCACCACTGGGATGCAGCTGAAGAGGGCAATCTTCTTGGCCTTCATTTAGTCTGCAGCATGTACAATAAGACATCCATGTACAGTGATGTGTAGTAAAGGAGAGAACATCATGGGTGATTTGAGATTTGAGATGAAGGTTAGGAAAGCCTCTGTAAGAGCTGGGACAGAAAAGTCAACCAGGAAAGTTGTCATCTCAGAGATTTGATTCCCAATGTCACAGCAGACATTAATCAGGTTCTGGCTTTAACGGTTATTGATCAGGCCATCAGAGCAACACTGAGCAGCCTGATCCAAAACAGTGAAATAAACTGTTCAGGACTGATCTTGAGGCAACTGTATTAATATGGTTATAATTTTACACATACACACACACACACACACACACACACACACACACACATGCACACATTCCTAAATACATAAGTACAACCTGCTTAGTCTGTATATTGCTTGTGTTCAAATTTTAAGAACTGACTATTTGGAACTAGATAACTAATTGGTGTGCCCGTCTCTGGAGAAGACTATTTCTCTTGCTTCCAATACTCCGAAGGTCCCTGTAGTTCCTTGTTCAGGGTCGAGGCCCTCTGCGTGTCTCCTGCCCATGTTAGCATGTCTATTGTCATTGCCCTTGCTCAGCTCATGCCTAAACAGTCATGTTGGTGAGACTTTACAGGTTTACCTTCTGACACATAATGAATTCCATGTTCCTTTGGCTCTTACCACCTCTCTGCCCCTCCCACATTATTCCCTAAGCTGGAATTATACTGTAGATGTATCCACTGGGACTGATCTCTACAACTCTGCGTTTTGGTTAGTTGTGATTTTTTTCTGTAGTAATCTCTGTAGCAAAGAGAATTTACCTTGATGAGGCATAGGGACTACACTTACTTGTAAGTGTGAGAACAAATATCTAGAAAATAGTTAATGATTATGCTTTTTTAATAGAGGGACAGTTGAAGTTTGCCCTCCAATATACTTGACTTCATTTGACCTTGGCAATTGGCTAGGTTTCCAGTACCAGAGATGATTTCCTTCTTGCTGAAAGGGTCTTAAGTCCAATTAGAGAGCTCTTCGTTATTACTGCCAAGGAATGGTTGCCATGACCTCACCCTTATTTTTATCGTTGCTTGTTGTGGTTCATAGGTGTCATAGCTAGGTAGGACTATTGGTTCTCTCTGTCCTTTAGAAGTTTTATGACACCTTATGGTACCATGAAAGCTAGTCGTAGGAGGGAGATTTTCTGGTCCATTCCAGCTCAGGGGCCTCTGGGTCTTGTCTCTGACCATACCATTCTGGAAATATCTGATTTTATCACTAATTCTTGATTACTTGGGAAGTATAGGTTAGTTACTTTTCTTGTCTTTGGGACAGATAGTGACTTAGGGATTACAGAGTGCTTGGCTCACATTCTCATCCCTCATACCAGGAGGATGTGGAAGCAGTGGCTCTAGATTATGGCAACAGGAGAAAGATGGCTGCTGCTCATATGTCCAAGGACCAGAAACTCAGAGTGGAACAGGAAGGAAATCAGGCTGTACACCTCCAAGGTCTGCTCCCTGGTGACACACTTCCTCTAACAATTCTCTACCTCCTAAAGGTCAGACAACCTCCCACAACTAAAATTTGTTTAGGAAATGCTATGCCTATTCTGACTGGAACTAAAAAAAAAATCTTGCCCCTAACAGAGGGATTATAATGTTTATTGTTTCTGTTTAAGTCAGGTGTGTCTGCATGCCCAAGTTTCAAGCAAGAAAGTTTGGTTGAAATTAATCATAATGTGTTGATGATATTTACCAGATGTCTTTCTTCAACAAGAGGGAATTCCTACCTCTACCTTCCTCTTTTCAAATGTCAGGCATACTGACAGAGTGACCCCTGAGCAGCTATAGGGGACTATGAAGTGATTCTAAAATAGAAGCATGAGAAATAAAAAAAAAAAAATTCAAGCTTTTTGAGTCTAAGAATATCAACCCGACCTTAAGTTTCTGCTTTCAAGGTAGTATGTATGTATGTATGTATGTAAGTATGTATGTATGTACGTATGTATGTATGTATGTATATGCATATGTATATGCATATGTATATGCATATATCTTTTTATTGATTCTTTGTGAATTTCACATCATGCAGACAGTTCCACTCATCTCTCTATCCTTTCATATCCACCCTCCATCCTTGCAACCTCACCCTCAAAATAAAATAAACAAAACAAAATATCTTGCGGTGGAAGCTGCAGTGTGTCACAGTGTGCCCACCATATACCCTGGTTCAAACAGCTTTACTTGCAAATGTTCATTGCAGTGAGTTGTTGATCTGGTTTGAGGCCTCTGGCTTTTGCTACACTATCAGTACTTGATCTTCACAGGGACTTCTCTCAGATATCCTGTTGTCTTGGAGATCCTGCAGCTTTGGATATGCAAGACCCGCCACTTTAAGCACTCCAGCAGTTCACAGATGGGGTAGATGTTGGGGTGGACCAACTCAAAGCCCTGGATCGGTGCCTGAGTGGTAGTTGACTTGGTCAACCTACCAATTCTCCTGTGCCCACACCACCAATACCAACTCTCCAGCACTAACCTTGCTACCTCACACAATGCCACAGCTGGCAAGGGACATGGCCAGTTCTCCTGGAGATGCCATCCTTCAAAGATATTCTTATATAGAAATGAATTCCCACAATAATTAAACCCTGCTGGCAAAATCCTAAATAGTGGTATCCCAATCAAATCTAGCTAAAAAGGTGGATACTCTGAGGGGTCAGGTTGGACAGAATGCATTCCATTTATTGTCAATCTCAAGTCTCTCAACTAGAGAGACTTCTACTTCTGAAATGCCCATCAGAAGCAAAAAGAAGGAAGGTATTCAAGCTGTCACTCAAAAAAGAATATAAGGCACAGAGAGGATGAAAAAAGGAGATTCCTGCTATTCAAGTTTTAGGTCAAATCTATCACAGCTCTTTCCACTGTTGCTCAAGATTTGATCAGTGTTTTTGCATTGCAAAATGTATCTGATTTCCATTCTCTCCTTTCCATTCTGTTAATTTTGTGTGACTATTTACAGTAATACAAAAAAATACTCTTCTTTGTCCTAGAAAAATAAAATAGCTATCCTCACTGGTTTTGCTTGTAGCTTGGAATTTTCACTTTGAAACACGGAGAGCATGAAGAATCCCAGGCCAAAGGCAACACATGGCCCAGTGTTTAATTACCATACTTGCATTTTTTTCAAAATTATATCTGTAATTGACTTTTAATTTTATACTACTGTGGTCAAAAGAGATGCGAGGGATAATTTCAGCCACGTTGTTTTATTTGTAGCCTATCAGTGAGCTATTGTAAAGGCTGTTTTGTGTGTATCTGAGCAGCATAACGAAGTTAGATGTGTTCTTAGTAGAGCTCTTAGGTCCATTTGACTTATAGTGTATGGTTGTTTCTGATTTTCCATTTGTGTGGCATACCTATAGACTGAATTTAACCACTATTGTGTTAGTGACTGGTTTCCATGTTTGGTTTATGTGTTTAGGTGTTCTATAGTTGATTGAACTATAGCTACAATACAGATATTTGTAATTATTATATACTTTGGATTAATTAACCTCTTTACCACTGTACAATTAACTCCTTGTTTACTGGGAGAGGTCTTGATTGAAGCTTTTTTTCACATTTAAATGCTGCCATTAACGTTTACTTACTCTTTTATTTACTGTGTGTATGGCTTACCTTTTCCTTTGGGTAGGGGTGTGGCAGTGGACATGTGTACAGACGTGTAAAAGGTACCAATCACTATCAGGTGTATTCCTCCCAACTCATCCAGGTAGGCCGGCCAGCAATGCCCATAGATCCTCCTGTTTGCGCTTCCCAGAACTGAGATTACAGATGTGCCTGGCACATCTGGCTCCTTACATGAGTCCTGGGGTCTGAACTCAGGTCCTCAGGCTTGCATGTCAAGTCCCTCACTCATGGAGCCATCTCCCAGAACAAACTACTTTTTCTATCCCTTCTCTTTCAGCATATGTGTGTCCTTAAAGGTAAAGTCAATTTCTTATAAGGATCTTTGTTATGTTTTACTTYATCATTCATCTACTATGTCTGCCTTGATTGATGAGCCTAATATATATAAATTTAGTGTAATCACTGATAGGTAAGGACTTACCATTGACATTTTGTAAGTTTATTTTATTCTTTTTACACTGCCTTCATTCTTTTGTCTTTTATTTTCTTTGCAATAATTTAGATCTTTATCATAGTATGCACTGATTCGTTTATCTTGCTCCACTGTGCACTTACCAGAAACTTATATTTGTGTTTATCATAGAAGCTACATAAAAATCCTAGAGTTAGAGCCTTCCGGTTTCTGTCTGCAAAAGAAGACATCCTCTGCCACAGGGCTCCAGACCCAGGTGGCACAGGAAGATAGATAGCCTCCCAGGAGTGCGGACAGGCCTGAGAGCACAGGTAGGACCACCACTGCTACTCAGAGGAACCCGCTCGGAACCCTCAGTTGGGAGCCTTCCAGTTTTTGTCTGCAGCTGGAGACCATCATCTGCCATGGGGCTCCATATCCAGGTGGCAAAGGGAGATAGCTAACCTCCCAGGAGTGTGGACAGCCTTGGGAGCACAAGTGGGACCACCCCTGGTACTCAGAGGAACCTGCCCAAAACTCTGAGGACACAAGAACCCAGGTGCATCCTGGGACAGGAGTCTTCCCTCTGCACCCAGAGCTGATCCTGGGCCACAAAAGCTACATACACAAATACCACCACAAGAGGGCTGCTCTCCCAGAAGTGCCTACACACCTGCATGCACAGGTACCACTTCTCTTCAAATTCCTGGCCCAAGAGGGACCTACTCAGAGCCATCAGGATACAGGGACCAAGGGTCAGCTGGGGACAGGATCCTTATGGTTTCTGTCTGCACACCTGAGCTGACTCTGTATCATAGCTCTCCTTACTTTAATTCCTCCCAGAAAGAACTGGTCCCGGGGAGTACTGATACACAGGCTTGGAGGACAGATAAACCACAGTCAGAGACAGCAAGACCAACTAACAACAGAGATAACCAGATGGCAAAAGGCAAACTCAAGAACATTACCAACAGAAACTGAGGCGAAATGGCATTATCAGAAACTAGTTCTCCCACAACATCGAGCCCTTTTCCCAACACATGAGAAAAGCAAGATTTGGATTTAAAATCACATCTCATGATGCTAATAGAGGACTTCAAGAAGGACATAAATAATTCCCTCAGAAGAATACAAGAGAAAAAATAAATAACATTAATTTTATTGAAACTTACTTCCCACTGCAGATATAAAGCCAGGGTATAAGCTGAAAAAATATATATGCTCACTGCATGTCTCTGTAAAAAAAAAAAAAGAAAAGAAAAGAAAACAGGAGAACACCAATAAACAGGTAGAAGACCTTAAAGAGGAAACACAGAAAACCCCCTAAAGAATAAAAGGAAAATACAAATGAACAAGTAAAAGAACTGAACAAAACCATCCAGGATCTAAAAATGGAAGTAGAAACACTAAAGAAATAACAAAGGGAGACAACTCTGGAAATAGAAAACCTACAAAAGAAATCAGGAGTCATGGATGCAAGCATCAACAATAGAATATAAGAGAGAAGAGAGAATCTCAGGTGCTGAAGATACCATAGAAAACATTGACTCTACAGTCAAAAAATGCAAAATGCAAAAAGGTTGTAACACAAAAAATTCAGGAAATCCAGGACACAATGAGAAGTCAAAATCAAAGGATTATAGGTATACAAGAGAGTGAAGATTTCCTACTTAAAGAGCCAGTAAATGCCTTCAACAAAATTATAGCAGAAAACTTCCCTAACCTAAAGAAAGAGATGTCCATGAACATACAAGAAGCCTACAGAACTTCAGACTGAACCAGAACAGAAACTCCTTCCGGTACATAATAATCAAAACACCAAATGCACTAAACAAAGAAAGAATATTAAAAGCACTAAGGGAAAAAAGGGCAGACCTATCAAAATTAAACCAGACTTCTTACAAGAGACCATGAAAGCTAGACAATCCTTGGGGGATCTCATACAGAAGGTAAGAGAACACAAATGCCAGCTCAGACTACTGTACCCAGCAAAACTATCAATAACCATAGTTAGAGAAACCAAGATATTCCATGATAAAACCAAATTTACAAAATATTTGTCCACAAATCCAACCCTACAAAGAATAATAGATGGAAAAGACAAGACAGGAGAGAAACTACACACAAGAAAAAGCAAGAAATTAATCTTTCAACAAACCCAAAAGAAGATAACCACACAAACATAAAAATTACATCAAAAATAACAGGAAGCAACAATCACTATTCCTTAATATCTCTAACATCAATGGACTCAATTCCCCCAATAAAAAGACATAGATTAACAGACTGGATATGTAAACAGGACCCAGCATTTTGCTGCATACAAGAAACTCACCTCAGTGTCAAAGACAAACACTAACTCAGAGTAAAGGGCTAGAAAACAAATTTCCATGCAAATGGTCCCAGGAAACAAGGAGTATCCATTCTAATATCATGTAACATCATCCTTCAATGAATAATCATCAAAAAATAAGGGAGGACACTTCATACTCATAAAAGGAAAAATCTACCAAGATGAACTCTCAATTCTTAGCATATATGCTCCAAATGCAAGGGCACCCTCATTCATAAAAGAAGCTTTACTAAACCTCAAAGTACATATTACAATTCACACAATAATTGTGGGGAACATCAACACCCCACTTTCATCAATTAACAGATCAGGGAAATACAAACTAAACAGAGACACAGTGAAACTAACATAAGTTAAGGACCAAATAGATTTAGCAGATATCTATAGAACATTTCATTCTAAATCAAAAGAATATACTTTCTTCTCAGCACCTCATCGTGGTACCTTCTCCAAAATTGACCATATAATTTTTCACAAACCAGAACTCAACAGATATAAAAAGATTGAAATAATTCCATGCATCCTATCAGATTAATAAGGTTGGTCTTCAATAGCAACAAAAACAGCAGAAAGCCCACATACACATAGAAGCTCATCAATGTTCTACACAATGATACCTTGGTCAAGGAAGAAATAAGTAAAGAAATTAAAGACTTTTTAGAATTTAATGAAAATGAAGGCACAACATACCCAAACTTATGGGACACAATGAAAGCAGTGCTAAGGGGAAAACTCATAGCTCTGAGTGCCTCCAAAAAGAAACTGGAGAGAGCTTATACTAGCAGATTAACAGCACACCTGAAAGCTCTAAAACAGAAAGAAGCTAATAAACCCAAGAGGAGTAGAAGGCAAGAAATCATCAAACTCAGGGCTGCAATTGACCAAGAAGAAACAAAAAGAACTATACAAAGAATCAACAAAACCAGAAACTGGTTCTTTGAGAAAACCAACCAAATAGATAAACCTTTAGCCAGACTAACCAGAGGGCACAGAGACAGTATCCAAATTAACAAAATCAGAAATGAAAAGGGAGATATAACAACAGAAACTGAGGAAATTCAAAAACTCCTGACATCCTGCTAGAAAAGCCTATATTCAACACAAGTGGAAAGTCTGGATGATTTTTAGACATATACCAAATATCAAAGTTAAATCAGGATCAGATTGATCATCTAAACAGTCACAAAACCCCTAAAGAAATAGAAGCAGTCATAAAAAGTCTCCTAACCAAATAAAGCAAAGGACCAGATGATTTTTAGTACAGAATACTATCAGACCTTCGAAGAAGACATAATACCAATGTTTTTCAAACTATTCCACAAAATGGAAACAGAAGAAACACTACCCAACTCATTCTATGAAGCCACAGTTACACTGATACCAAAACCACACAAAGATCCAACTAAGAAAGAGAACTTCAGACCAATATCCCTTATGAATATCAAAGCAAAAATACTCAATAAAATTCTTGTCAACCGAATCCAAGAAAACATCAAAATGATCATTCACCAAGATCAAGTAGGCTTCATGCCAGGTATGGAGGGATGGGTCAATATAAAGAAATCCATCAATGCAATCCACTATATAAACAAACTCAAAGAAAAAACCACATGGTCATTTCATTAGATGCTGAAAAGGCATTTGACAAGCTTCAGCATCCCTTCATGTTAAAAGCCATGTTAAGATCAGGAAATCAAGGTCCATACCTAAACATAATAAAATCAATATATAGCAAACCTGTAGCCAACATCAAACAAAATGGAGAGAAACTTGAAGCAATCTCACTAAAATCAGGGACCAGACAAGGCTTCCCTCTCTCTCCATATCTATTCAATATAGTACTTGAAATTCTAGCTAGAGCAATTAGACAACATAAGGAGGTCAAAGGGATACAAATTGGAAAGGAAGAAGTCAAACTATCACTATTTGCAGATGATATGTTAGTATATGTAAGTGACCCCAAAAACTCCACCAGAGAATTCCTAGAGCTGATAAACAACTTTAGCAAAGTGGCCAGATATAAAATTAACTCAAACAAATCAGTAGCCTTCCTACACTCAAAGAATAAACAGGTTGAGAATGAAATTAAGGAAATGACACCCTTCACAATAGTCACAAGCAATATAAAGTATCTTGGTATAACTCTAACCAACCAAGTGATAGATCTGTATGACAAGAACTTCAAGTCTCTGAAGAAAAAAATCGAAGAAGACCTCAGAAGATGGAAAGATCTCCCATGTTCATGGATTGTCAAGATTAATATAGTAAAAGTGGCCATCTTGCCAAAAGCAATCTACAGATTGCAATCTCCATCAAAATTCCAACTCAATTCTTCATAGTTAGAAAGAACAATTCTTAAATTCATCTGTAACAACAAAAAACCAGGATAGCTAAAACTATTCTCAACAATAAAAGAATCTCTGGGGTAATAATCATCCTGGACCTCAAGCAGTACTACAGAGTAATAGTGATAAAAACTGTATGGTATTGATACAGTGACAGGCAAGTAGATAGAAGGAATAGAACTGAAAACCCAGAAATGAACTCACATACCTATGGTCACTTGATATTTGACAAAGGAGCTAAAAACATCCAGTGAAAAAAAGATAGCATTTTCAACAAATGGTGCTGGTTAAACTGGCAGTTAGCATGCAGAGGAATGCAAATCAATCCCTTATCTCCTTGTACAAAGCTCAAGTCCAAGTAGATCAAGGACCACTACATAAAACCAGACACGCTGAAACAAAAAGAAAAGAAACTGGGGAAGAGCCTTGAGCACATGGGCACAGGGAAAATTTTCCTGAATAGAACACCAATGGCTTGTGCTCTAAAATCAAGAATTGACAAATGGGACCTCACAAAATTACAAAGTTTCTGTAAGAAAAAGGACACTGTCGATAGGATAAAAGAGCAACCAACAAATTGGGAAAGGATCTTTACCAATCCACATCTGATAGAGGGCTAATATCTAATATGTTCAAAGAAGTCAAGAAGGTAGACTCCAGAGAAACAAATAATCCAATTAAAAAATGGGGTACAGAGCTAAACAAAGAATTCTCAACTGAGGAATTCCGAATGGCTGAGAAGCACCTAAAGAAGTGTTCAGCATCATTAGTCATCAGGGAAATGCAAATCAAAACAAACCTGAGATTCCACCTCACATTAACCAGAATGGCTAAGATCAAAAACTCAAGGGCAGCAGGTGCTGGTGAGGATGTGGAAAAAGAGGAACACTCTCCACTGCTGGTGGGATAGCAAGCTGGTACAACCACTCTACAATCCAGTTTGGTGGTTCCTCAGAAAAAAATGGACATAATATTACCAGAGTACCCAGCTATACCACACCTGGGCAGATACCCAGAAGATGTACCAGCATGTAATAAGGACACAAGCTGCACTATGCTCCAGATGCATATGTAGCAGAGGATGGCCTTGTTGGTCATCAAAGGGAGGAGAGGCTCGGTGCCCAAGTATAAAGGAATACCAGGACAGGGAAGCTGGAGTGGGTGGGATGCTGAGCAGGGGGTAAGGGGATTGGATAGGGTATTTTCAGAGGGGAAACCAGGAAAAGGATAACATTTGAAATGTAAATAAAGAAAATATCTAATA
Source organism: Apodemus speciosus (assembly GCA_002335545.1). Classification (NCBI taxonomy): domain Eukaryota; kingdom Metazoa; phylum Chordata; class Mammalia; order Rodentia; family Muridae; genus Apodemus; species Apodemus speciosus. The sequence goes on from BDUI01000295.1 coordinate 84,850, forward strand.
ATAAAGGTAAAAAAAATCCTAGAGTTATCAAAGGTTTTTATCTGATAGCACATATCTCGCAGCACAATTGTATTCTTTTTGGCTGGCATTTTAGTCCATTCAGACTACTACTCATCACACCCATTAGACTGAGCACTTATACATAACATAAGTTAACTAACTATACTTCTATATACTAGTAAATCAATTCCTTATCAATATTGGCTTTTCCTTTTGCCTTCTGGCTGTGTGATCATGTGTGTGGAAGGAGCAGGCCCTGGGGCATCTTTTATAAGAACATTCTTGCAAACAATTCTCTGTGCATGAAATAATACTATTCATGTAGGAAATATATATTTTTCAAAGATGAGTGAATTCAAATAGATTGAAACATGAATTTACTTTTTAATTAGGCTGATATATCTGAGATGAATTTTAATATCTAATATTCATTTTTCTATAAAAAAAAACTTTGATTGCGAGTTTTAAATTAAGTTTCATTGAGAGGAAGCAGACATTCATTACTTCAACATGTAAAATGTGACAGACTTTCTAAGTATCTTTGTCCGGTCATATATTGAGCTCTCTCTATAAGCCTCACTTACCTGGTATCAAGTACAACAAAGATTTTAATACTTCATTCTTTCCTCTTCTCCCTTCATCCACCACTGAGGCAATTTCAATTACAGAAGTCATGTGGGCTTCCCTGAGGAATAATATAGATTTCAAAATGTCAACTGCACTAGCAGAAACATGATTGCTTTCCTATTTCTTCTCTGGCATTTCTCGTTCATATGCTCATAGCCATATCTTTCTGAAGGGTTTGGCAGCCTCATGGCTTCCAGACGATCTGCAGTACTACTGTTTATATTTCCTTTCTTTTGAGAATATCCAAGAATTTAGGGAACACTCAATGTTTTAATGTCGAAGCTTCTCCAGCATTTTGAAACATCCTACATGCTGACTTTCATTTTCTTTTTCTCTATATTGTTTATTGCACTGTTAACATGCTTAGTTACATTATTTTTATAATGATAAAAATATTGCAAAATTACCTATATATTTTCTTACAATTTTTTATTGGATATATTCTTTATTTACATTTCATTTCCCTTTTCCTGGTTTCCCCACCCCCCAAATGCCCCATATGTCTTTTTCCCTCCCCCTGTTCCCCTATTCACCCCTTCCCACTTCCCTGCTCTGGTAT
>BDUI01000295.1:87085-99524 GCA_002335545.1 Apodemus speciosus
GGTAGGTAGGTAGGTAGATAGATAGATAGATAGATAGATAGATAGATAGATAGATAGATAGATAGATAGATAGATAGATAGATAGATAGATAGATCAAGAAGTTAGACTCCAGATAACCAAATAACCCTATTAAAAACTGGGGTACATCCGAATTTCTTCAGGTGAAAATTCTTTGTTTAGCTCTGTACCCCATTTTAATAGGGTTATTTGATTCTTTGGGGTGTACCTTCTTGAGTTCTTTGTATATATTGGATATTGGCCCTCTGTCAGATATGAGGTTGGTGAAGATCTTTTCCCAATTTGTTGGTTGCCTTCTGACGCTATCCTTTGCCTTACAGAAACTTTGTAGTTTTATGAGGTCCATTTGTCAATTCTTGATCTTAGAGCATAAGCTATTGATGTTCTGTTCAGGAACTTTCCCCCTGTGCCCTTGTCCTCTGTCAGTGCCTGACAAATACAGAGGGGGATGCTTTCAGTCAATCACTGGACTGAGCACAGGGTCCTCAATGGAGGAGCTAGAAAAATGACCCAAAGAGCTGAAGGTGGTTTGCAGCCCCATAAAAGGGACAGCAATGTGAACTAACCAGTGTTCCCACAGCTCCCAGGGACTAAAACAACAACTAAAGAGTATACAGGGAGGGACCCGTGACTCCAGCGACATATGTAGCAGAGGATGCCCTTGTCGGACATCAGTGAGAGGAGACGCCCTTGGTCCTGTGAAGGCTCGTTGCCCCAGTGTAGGCAAATGAATGCCGATACAGGAAAGCAGGAGTGGGTGGGTTAGTGAGCAGGTGGAGGGTGGATGGGATAGAGAGTTTTTGAAGGGGAAATGAGGAAAGGGGATAAAATTTGAAATGTAAATAAAAAACATCTAATAAAAATGCTGCATCCAATATTGGTGGTCCTTATCCAATCAGTTGAAGACCTGAAAAGCAAAAAAGAGCCACTTTGCCATGAGTAGAAGGATGTTGTGGGAAATATTAAAAGAAAATCCACCATCTCTCCTGCCCTGCTGGGCCATGTTCCCGCTCTAGTATATATACTTAATGCACTGCTGATTAAAATAAGGTACTACCCTTTTAATGCCTTCAGACTTTAACTTAACATTGGTGCCTATTGACTATCAAGCATTCCAACTTCCAAACTGGAATTTACACTATCAGACTGGAGCTTTATCATTAGCTTTTCCAGGTCCACAGCTTACTCATCACTCAACCTGCAAAACCACAAGAATCAGTTCTCTGTATTCTGCCTACACACACACACACACACACACACACACACACACACAAACATACACAGGTATATGCTGTACCATGGTTCTGTTGATTGCTTCCCTAGAAATTCCAGATTAATAAAGTCTTGTACATTGTATTTAAATTCTTAGTTGCTCTAAACAAAATGGAAGAAAACTGGGTTGTATTTAGCAGGAAGAGAACTTTTAAAGGAAAATTGAAAGCATTAATTATCCTCAGAGATGTTCTTTTCTTACCCTGCACTCCTTTCCTCAATATGTCTCCTAGAGACATCATTTTTATCTTCAGAGAGAGAGTGTGTGTGTTTCAATACATTTATAGCAGAATTCTTCAGGTGTTCACATGGCTAGCATCTTATAACTTTTCTGATACAGAGAAACTGTAAAGATGGCAAATGATTACACAAAGAAAAAGTGGATGGACAGATTATTTTTATATATTCCCATGCTATGATACCAAACAGAAATTAAAATTTAAAAACTAATATCATATACATAATTGAAATATTTAACTCTAAATATTATTTAGAAAAATTTTACTGTGTTCCAGAGGCCTTCATGGGAAATCAAAGAGACTGTACAAATACTAATAAGCCGGTGAATACATCTGAAAGCTTTATTTCCTCTAATTACTAAAACTGGATGTTTATTTCATATTCCTCCCACTCCTCCGTTTTTCTTCATTCTCTTCTCCACTTCTTGCTGGTGTAGGTTTCTCACATTTTAAGTGTTGAAACATACCACCTTTACAATGAAAAATATTTAAGTGACATAAAGTTATTAGCCATATAGATTGAAAATTTAACTAATAAATTTAAACTGTTGTCTTTAACGAGCTGTAAGAAGGAAATGCAAGCCAGGCAAAATTGGGAAGCTCTAAAAGCAGGCAAGTATGATCGTGCTGAATAAAGAAAATACCGAGAAGAAGAGACATAATGCAAGGAACAAAGATTTTTTTTTTTTTTTTTTTATTTATTTTATGTATATGAGTACATTGTTGCTATCTTCCATGTACCAAAAGAGGGCTTTCTTCGTTATTTCTGAAAATTTTATCTTAGGGGAAAAGTCTGCTCCGACTCGTGGTTTATAAACTGGCTGAATGAAACTAAAAAAAAAAANTTTTTTTTGGTTTTTCGAGACAGGGTTTCTCTGTGTAGTTCCGACTGTCCTGGAACTCACTCTGTAGACCAGGCTGGCCTCGAACTAAGAAATCCGCCTGCTTCTGCCTCACAAGTGCTGGGATTAAAGGGGTGCGCCACCACCGCCCGGCTTGAACAAAGATTTTTAAAGTCAGAAACAGGCAGCCGATAAGCTTAGTACTACTATCCAAGGAAGCAAATTAAAACTATAGTGAGCATTACTTTTTTTTCTGAGTTGCTTGTCAAAGATTTGTATTCTGGCATTGGTATTGATAATATTATTGGTATTAGTGCTGGTATTGGTATTAGTATTGGCATTGGTATTGGCATTCTTATTGGTAAAGATTTGGGATTGATGGGGAATCTTCAACATCATGAAAATGTTTCGAAGATTCTGTTAAGGAAGTTTCCACTATCTTGCAAAGTTCAGAATGTACAATGTACATATATACCGATTCGTCATTCTCACCTCTAGAAATTCCTTCTCATGTATAAAAAAGTTTCTAGTATCATTTCTGATATGTAAAAACTGTAAACAAGGCAAATGATCAGAAAAGAAAAGGTGGATGGACAGATTATTTTGATATAGTCCCATGCTGCACTAAATAGGAGTAAAAAAAATAGCAAACTAGTATCTTATACACAATTGAAATTGTCTATGAAAATACATGATTAGCAAAAGTCGGCAAGATGTAGAAGGACTGAATAGTATGATACCATTTATCTGAACTCTAGAAATAAAAATATTCATGATTAAATGTTTTCCCTCGAGATACATGTGTGTTTCTCTGTATCCAGGAAGTCAAGGACATCATGGAGATAAAGATAAAATCGTGTCCATGCTTGACAAAAGCAGTGAGCAGAGGTGCTAGATCATCACTGAAAAGGTAAGCTGAATGGTTTAGATTCTTTTTGAAAACTTGGTTGGAACCCCTACACAGATGTTTGGCTTAACATCCTTTTATACATGCAAGAGTGTTTTATAAATTAAATAATTCAATGTATATAAAAGAAACAGAGATTATGTGATTTTTTTTGAAAGTCTGATCATTTATTTATTACAATTTAAGAAGTATTTTAGACTGGAAAGACTAGAAGGACTCAGCAAGGACATCCTGTGTATCTTGGCAAACTCTTCCTGGCATTTTTCTTTGGCTTCCTTCATCCTCTTGGCCAAAATGTTAGCATCCTCTGCAGTCTCCCCTTGCTTTATTTAGTGTGTTATTTCTTCAGTACAATGTTTGGCATTAGTGTTGAGAACATGTGGAGTTCTGATGCAGAACCAAGATGCTGAACCTTGGGTGCTTTGGTCCTTGGGGTTTTTTTTACCTTCTTTGTTTAAGGGTTTAATGACAAATATATTGTCAAGTATCATCTCCTAGAGAGATTGCAAAGCTTTGAGGTTCTGGTAGATCTTTTAGATGCCAACCATCAAAGCACAATAGTATCTGTCAGCACAGGAATATCCTTCTCTCCTTTTCATACAACAACCAACTTAGGAACACTAAGATTGGCTTTTACAATACATCTGCAGATACTGGCCCTTTCCCTCTCCTGTTCTCCTTGCTGTATCACAGGGGTGCCCCTTTTGCAAAACTATGCTGGATCAAGACACTCTGCTATGAGAAAAACTTGTTACTCGTTCCCACTAATCCTTAGGACCACACAATCCTTCTACTCGTCATACAGATCAGCAGCAGCTACTTCTGTGACTACTTCTCATAGAGAGTATGAAGCTTTCATCCATCACCCAGTTCAATGAGTTTCTGACAGCTGGGAAGCAGATATTCATCCTCATCTTGACATATTTTTTAGAAGGTTCTATGAGAAGGAGTGAGATAACTATTTAAAACAAAATAAACATAATAAAAATGGATGGCAATTTTAAATGTATGAATTAAAAGGTAGACATGAGGAAATTCATGAGTAAAAGAAGAACTATTGGTAGAAAATTGTATACATTACTGCATATAATGTAATAGCTAGCACATCAATTGTAGCTAAGAATCCTGGGGTATAGTGTAAAAGTAAAAATTGGTTTTCTTGTACAGCCAGTTGTTTTGCTGAATTCTATGATCCAATAAATAAAGCATTTTGTCGTCCTGCCCTCTAGGTTCCAGTATCGAGTTCAGCTACAATCTGATTTAGTTCTTTAAAATTCAGGTCACTCCTCACAAGGCAGCTGTACTTTCATTTGCTTTGGTTGAAGTTACTTATCTTGAGCACATTTTTCCACCCTATATCCCCAGGTCTTTAAATCATATTTTATATTTCTAATTAGGCTTTATATGCTTAGGTACAAATTCAATATAACAGGCAGCAAAGAGTTGTACAGCTCTAACTCCAGCTCTCAACATTTGCAGTCATTGCTCTCCTCTGCCTTTGTTCCATTTGCCATAAAGTGAGGGGAATAGAGATTCCATTCATACAGGATTATCATGATAAGAGAGTTTTCAAATGTGAAGTGCTTAGAATAATGTCTGACAGATAGTAAGTGATTCAGAAGGTTTTGCCTGGGTCAGGTAGCAGTTTCCCAAAGAAAGCATTCCATCTAGGAGGGGATAAGGAACTCAAGAGACTCAAGACATAGACTAAAGATCACAGGTATAAGAACGTGGGAATTGAGAAGATTCTTGAAGGACCCTCTCCCATAGTACACAACTGCTGAGGGTGGAGACTAACAAGAGAAGGGCAGAGGAGAGATTCTTTGACTATTGAAAAGCCTGAAAGTTGTTTAGAGACCTACAGAGTTGTACTTTTGTGAGGCATCACAGAGTTGGGAGGGCTTTGCTGTGATACAGGTGTCTTTGAGCTAACCCTCTTCCTCTAAGTGAACCCCTCATTCATATTCCAGTTAATAATGCCAATAAAAATTCCCTGGATCCAAGTTGGACTTAAGTGCAATTATTATTTTAGTCTGTCCTGGGTTCATTTTCTGGGATGAGTGGATGTTAGTGGGAGAGAGAGAGAGAGAGAGAGAGAGAGAGAGAGAGAGAGAGAGAGAGAGACAGAGAGAGAGACAGAGAGAGAGAGAGAGAGAGAGCTGTATGTGTTATGTTTTCCCAAAAATGGTCTTTTACACAACATGTCGTTATCATTATTATCATTATCATTATTATTGTTATTATTATTATTATTACTGTCACTACTGTTTCTTTTATTGTCAATATTAATGGAAGCTTTAGTAATGAGGAAAAGGAGAAGGAAGAAGGAAGTCTATGGTGGTAGCAGAACACTGGTATCCATCTTATCTTTGGTTTCACTTTCCAAAGTTCCACTAATTCCAGTCAACCACAAACTAAGTATCTAAGATGGGAAATGCCAGAAATAAACAATTCACAATTTTCACATTGGAATTCATTCTAAACAGCATGGTGAATTTCCCATTGTTCCGACCCATTCCTCTAGAGTAATTTTCCTTGTCAGTCCTTTTATTGACTTCCATTATCTCTCAGTGCCCATTTAAGGGTTCAGTTTGTGTCTAGGTGCCACACTTAAAAACGACTTTGAGAGCCATGATGAATGATGCTGTTAATTTGGATACATCTAAGAGAAGCATAAGGTAGTTCTTTTAAATATCTTATGCCATCCAAGAAAATGAGGAAAATACTTTAGCATAAGCCTTATAGAGAACATCTTCCCATCATTTTATCAGAATATTGTTTTAATGGTTCTATTACAGTATAATCCATTGTTATTTGTGCCTGATTTATCAATTTTATCATAAATAGGTATATAGAGAAAAATATAGCTATGTATGATTTGACTGTCTGGTATTTCCAAGAACTCACTGATGTGTATTGATTTCCCCATGCATAATGGGAAAACTGTAGAGTGTTAACACTGTGCATGTAAATAAACAGTAAAAAAAATGAGTAGACAATACATATTAGCCAACATTTCATGGTTTTGCTGAAATTTTAGCTTCTCAGATAATATTGGCTGAAGCATGAAATCTGCATTATCAACTTGATCATATTTTCTTATTGGTTCCTATTATCTAATTGCTATAAGATAAAAATGTGAAAGGGGCCATAGAAAGATGGCTCAACAGTTAAGAGTGATAGCTGTTTCTATTTCCAGCACACCTATCTAGTAGCTCATAACATCCTATATCTTTAACTTCAAAGCATGAGCTTCACAAGCATTTAATATACACACAACTAAAAATAAAAATAAATCTAAACAAAAATTATTCTTTAAAAAAATCTAAAAAGGAGTGAAGGCATGAAAAGAAGATTCACATATTAATACAATGAATTAAATATTTGAAAGCATATATATAATAAACTAAAATGTATTATCTTAATATGAAGATTCCTATCAACATAATCTGAAAATATTTATAATCTGAAGTTAGTAATTGTCTTGCAAAAGAATTTGATATTAAATAGTGAGAACTTTTCAAGCTAATAATACATTGTTCTTATCTCAACTTAGACTTCAAAATTTTAGACCCAGAAACTGAATGGTTGAGAAGATTATAGTATACAGTCTTAAAGTGTATAATAGGAGCTGATCTTCTGAAGATAACAAAGTATATTATAAGTGTTCTCTAGAATGAAATTTTCTACACGTGTGTAATCTTTGGTTTCCAATGCGCCATGTTGTCTGAGTGATAGGCAATCTTGAGTTCTCAGATTTGTTTGACACATGTGCTCAGTGTAACTTTGCTGCTATGCATGACTTTGAATGGCATGGCTTTGTATGGCTTTGCATGGTTCTCTATTGATTTCCCCATGATTCTGCATAGTTATACATAGTTCTGCATAACTTTCACAATCTTATGGAAATGGTTTGATCCCACCCATTTGGATCAAATGGCTGACCATATCCCAAGAGTGTTCTGCTACAAACAGCCACCATTATGGTTCCACATCATACCAAATAACCACTGGATGAACAAGTAGAGAAACAACTGTCTTTCTGGTTTATCATAATAATGAGTGTTAGCTAAGATACTTGTTGGGAGACCTCAGATCCAGAAGATAAAATATTTTAGATGATGACTCACATAATGGTACCTTAAAAACTGTTCTAGTAAGGCCAGTCAACAAAAAGTATTGGGTATTGCTGGTCCAAAGTGTGTACAAATATCAGTATTTTACTATCATGCACACTGTTTAGAAATATATTCTTTTCAATAACAAAGACAAAATACTCCAAGAAAAGACATTAAATATAAGAAAATATTAAATAACTTTCCTAACATTTATGTAAATCATTGTGCCCATGTAAAAGATGATCTTCATGTGCTCAGCACAGTGTCGAGTAGGCACATGCTGTCCAGTCCTCACTTTGTCAGCTTCACAGTGAAATCTCATAAAGTTCCATCTCCCACTGTTAGTGACAGAAACAACAATTATTTGTTTAAAGCAAGAGGGAAATATTGCCTAGTTTATTCAGTTACCAGTTTGTTGTAGGCTATAACTGACTAAATAATGAAATAGTAAACTAAAAATTACTCTAATGAATTTCCTGGTACTCAATGCAATCTTGTTTTTAAATTTCTCTTCAACTTTATATGTGCTGGAAGGCCTCTGAAAGGGGACACATCTGAGGATAGAATGAGAATAAACAGAGCATAGAAATGCTTTCAATAACTACATGGATCTGGGCAAAGCTCAGTCATATTTTTTCTTATTGTATTAATTATACTTCTCTAGAGTCATAGAACTTATAAAATGAATGCGTATATACATATATCTGTATGTATGAATATATGTATAAATATACATAAAGGGATCTTATTAGAATGACTTACAGGCTATAATTCAATTAATACAACAACAGCCATCTGTGAATAGAAAGTTCAAGAATCTAGTAGTTGCTCACACCACCCACGAGGCTGGGTGATTCAGCTGGTCTTCTGTATAAGCTGGGATCTCAAAGAAGTAGACTCCAATGGATGTGCTGGCAAAGTGAACTCAAGTGATGAAGAATGAACAACTCCTTCCTTCTTTCATTGTCCTTATATAGATCTCCAGCAGAAGGTAGGGCCCAGATTAAAGGTGTGCCTCAAGATCTGGATTGAATTGTATGCTGATATGGATCAAAAGCATGTGTCATCCCAGCTCAAGATCTAGATCAATACCTTGTCTTCCAGCCTCAAGATCCAGATCAAAGGCATGTTGTCTTCCTATCTCAAGGTCCAGATCACAGGTAAGCCCTCCATTTCTGAATTGTACTTCATTATAGATACAGTCAAGTTGACAAGTGAGAATATCCATGACCCATAGAACAATCCCAGGAGCAACTATAAGGTTAATAAATAAGCAAGTACATTGGTGCAATAGTCTTGACCATATCTCCCTCTCATAATTCCAGTGTGTTTCCCAAATAATAACACAAAATAGAAAAAAATAATGGAAAGGCTATAATTAATAAAATAACAAAGGAAAATATATCTAAGCATTTCTCTTTAGAGTGAAATAACTTTCTCTGTGCATAGGTCATAAATATTGATAGAAAGTTCATAGCTAGCCATATCGTTGGCCTTGGTAGACATCAAAGGGAGGAGAGGCCTGTGGTCCTGAGATGGCTCGATGCCCTGCTAGAACAGGGAAGCAGGAGTGGTTAGGTTGGTGAGCAGGGGGAGGGAGGTTGGGATAGGGTGTTTTCAGAGGGGAAACCAGGAAAGGGGATAACATTTGAAATGTAACAAAATAAGATATCCAAGTGGATATTAGCCTAGAATCGTGGAACACCAAAGACACAATCCACCTACCAAATGCTGTCCGACAAGAAGGAAAAAGTGGACCCAGGTTCTGGAAAGGCCCAATGCAGCAGTGTAGGAGAATACCAGAACAGGGAAGTGGGAAGGGGTGGATGGGGGAACAGGGGGAGGGAAAAGGGCATATGGGACTTTTGGGGAGTGGGGAGCCAGGAAAGGGGAAATCATCTGAAATGTAAATAAATTATAAATGTAATGTAATATAAATGAATTTTAAATGAAATGTAAAAAAATATTGAATAAAAAAACTGCTAAAAAAAGAATGAGGGCATCATGAGTTTTGCAAGACAAATGGATAGAACTAGAAAATATCATCCTGCATGAGGTAACTCAGTCACAAAAGGACATGTATGGTATGTACTCACTAATAAGTAAATATTAGCCGAAGAAGTACACAATATCCAGGATACAATCCATAGAACTTAAGGAGGTTAAAAAGCAGAAGGCCCCAAATGAGGATATTTCAATCCCACTTGGGAGAGAGAAGAAAGCAATCACAGGAGGCAGAAAGAGAGAGGGACATGGGTGGGAGAGGGGAGGGGAAGGGGAAAAAATGGAACGTGATAAGGTATGGGGAGACAGGAAAGAAGCCCAGAGGGCCAGCAGAATGAATGTAAATATGCAACCTCATGAGGGTGGGAGGTGGAGGAACCTAGGTCTAGAATATACCAAAGACCTTCGAGGTGAGAGACTGTCAGAACAAAAAAGGGAGGGACCTTAGATGAAATACTCAACAGTGGGGAGAGGGAACTTGTAGAAAGACAGGGCATCAAATGAGGGATGGAGTTGGTATCCCAGAGTCAAGAACTCTGACCCAGAATTGTTCCTGTCTAAAAGAACTGCAGGAACAAAAATGAAGAAGAGACTTGGGAAAGGAGGTCAGTGACGGGCCCAAATTGGGATCCATCTAGAGGGAGGGTCCCAAGGCCTGACACTATCACTGATGCTATGATATGCTTACAGACAGGAGCCTAGCATGGCTGTCCTCTGAGAGGCCCAATAAGCAGCTGACTGAAACAGATACGGATACTTAGACCCAACCATTTCACTGAAGTCGGGGACACCTGTGGTTGAATTAGGGGAAGGATTGAAGAAGTTGAGGAGGAGGGCAACCCCATAGGTGGATCAGCAGTCTCAACTAACCCTGACCCCTGAGATCTCTCAGACACTGAGCCATCAGCCAGGCAGCATACACTAGTTGGTACAAGGTCCCTGACACAGATACAGCAGAGGACAGACTGATTTGGCCTCAGTGAGATAAGACGTGCCTAACCCTTGAGATACTTGAGGTACCAGGGCATGGGGAGGCCTGGCGGGAGAGGGCGGGGAGACAACCTCTTAGAGATGGAGAGGAGGAATGGGATGTGGAACTTTGGGGAGGAAGATTGAAAGGGAGTAATGACTAGACTGTAAAAAAATAAAAGTAATAAAATTAATAAATTAATTAAAAATATCTCTGCGAATTATTTAAGAGAGAATTAGAGACTAAAACCACAGTGGTTCATTTTGTGAGTGTGTGTGTGCCCACGTGTGTGTAGAAGGTATCAGAATTCTGTGGAATTTATAATTAATACTTCTATTTCTTAAAGAGAGATATTGACAATAGAGAAAAGTGTCATCTCCATTGGTAGATACTTACTTTTCTATCGTGCCTGGTTTAAGTAAAAATAAGCAGGCATCATGTAACCAAGGCGCCAAGAATTGTTATACAGTTTAACTTAGCGAAGCCTCTCATTGGCCCATCCCAGATTGCAAATGGCGATTTTGAATTCACACAGGAATGCCCTGCTGTATGCTGTCTTTCTTTACATCTTTGTTCATCTGATTCTGTACTTCAGGGATCTCGTGAGAAGACTAATTGTAACTGAATATAGCACTCAGGCATCCCGACAACTCTTCATAAACCCTGTCAAAATGGCACCAATTACTAACATTAAGTTGGGCCCAAAATGCAATCTACCTCCCAGTAGAACCTGGTAGGAAAGATTTCCATTGTTTTCACCTAGAGTTGTTTTCAAACCAAAAATTAATGGTGAAACAGGAGTCGACATTTAAGAAAGAAGCAAAGGAGTCTACACAGACTTCTCATCGTTGTAGGCTTTGACACATGCAAGACCAAAGTCTGGGGACCAAATGCTACCTTTGCAGAGCCAGAAAGATCTTGGGTCACAGCCTCACTGTGTATGGTACAGAGTAAAGTGCACATTGCTTCAACTGAGAAGCCCATTCTCTGCTCTTGTACAGTGACTTTCACGATCCTGGCACAGGTCTATTGTATGAAAATTTACTCATACTTTTGCATATATATCCCAAAGCAATAACCTAAAAATAAAAATCTATGAATATGAAGATACTCATTGCAGTGTTCTTTATAATAGTGAAAGCTACAAACAGCTTTAATGCCTGGAAATATAAAAATAGCTATGTAAATTATGACATTTAATTCTCTCTATGGATTATTATGCAACCATTAAAATTATAATTATAAGAATATATCACAGTTTAGAAAATTTGACATAATGGAATAGAAATAGAGCAGAAATAGGGAACCCAAATTTATACTAATCCTAACCATTTCAACTTAACAAAATAATTATTCAAATAATCAATAACCACAGGATAAATCTAGATATATAGGAATTTCAGTTTTGAAGAGGATAGACTTCTTGAAACTATAATTTCCATTTGGTTTTCTTGTGATCATTAGAGAATGAATGCAGGACCTAGGATTTTGCCAGGCAACTGTACTGCCACTGAGGCACACACCAGGCCTACAATTTTTATCATTTCCAAAGTGTTTTGTTTGTACTTAGTAATCCAAATTTTCACTCATATCTAATACAGGAATTTTAGATTAAAATATAATATCTGCTACATGTAGGCCATTTTACTGAATATATGTGGTGATGCACAATTTGGGGGCTGGAGATGTAGCTCAGTGGTAAAACATCTAGAGTATCTCTGCAGATACTCTAATTTCTAACGCAGAAAAAAAGGCATGTTGGCAGAGGTAAGAGTCTCGGGACCAAAGAATAAGTAGTATTCACTTGAAACAAAAGATCAAGTCTAAAAAMTGTCACCTCAAAATAAGTCCAAAACCTAATGCAAAATTACTAGACCTGCCAAATAACCCTATCAAAAAATGGGGCGCAGAGCTAAAGAAAGACTTCTCATCTGAAGAAATTCAGAAGGCTGCGAAGCACCTAAAAAAATGTTCAACATCACTAGTCATCAGAGAAATGCAAATCAAAACAACCCTGAGATTTCAYCTCACACCAATCAGAATGGCTAAGATTAGAAACTCAGGAGAC